>JAUUTY010000620.1:0-154698 GCA_030979885.1 Lolium multiflorum | reverse complement strand
GTCAAAACTCGTGATTTCGAGCATTTCTCGGCTATTTTCGTGGGCTATAGTCCACTGTCGGTCCCCACGAGGATTTCGATGCCCCGTGACCCCGGTACACGACTTACCAGCATCGTCAAAACTCGTGATTTTGAGCATTTCTGGCCGTTGGGCTGGAGTCCACGGTTTCGGGTCCCTGTGAGGATTTTGATGCCCCGTGACCCCAGGTACACGCGAGCGGGATCATCAAAACTCGTGATTTCCAGCATTTCTGGCCGTGTGGGCTATGTCCACGTTTCTGCTCCCGTGAGGATTTTGATGCCCCGTGACCCCCGGTACATGACTCTAGCGTGATCATCAAAACTCGTGATTTCGCGCATTTCGTTTTCGTCGGCTATAGTCCATGTTTTCCGGTCCTTGGAGGATTTGATTCTGCACCCCGTACACTAATTTTTAGCAAGATCGTCAAAACTGTGATTTCGAGCATTTCGGCTGCTGTGGGTTATAGTCCAGCTTGCTCTGTCCCGGAGGCTTCGATGCCCCGGTGACCCCCGGCACACGACTCTGGCGGCATCGTCAAACTCTGACAGCATTTCCTGGCTGTTTTCGTGGGTTATAGTCCATGCCTTCGGTCCCGGAGATTGATTTGGTGATGGCAGCTGAGCACGACCTAGCTTATTGTCAAACCGGATTGAGCATTTCTGCCGATTCGTGGCTATGGCACACAAGCCTTTCGGGCGAGGACTTTCGATGTTCGTGACCCCAAGACAGCGACCCGGGCGGCATCGTCAACCGCTGATTTCTCATGATGCCGTCGTTATGGGCTATAGTCCACGGTTGAAAACTCTCGGATAGGAGCGATGCCTTCGCGACTTTCGTACATGATTCTAGCTGCGATCGGCAACCGGATTCGCCATTTTCGTTCGCCAGGCTATGGCTCGAAACCCAGAGCGATGCCCCAGACCCACGGTAAGATCGAGTCTAGCGACGATCGCCCGCATCTGAAAGAGCTCGCCGTTGCGGGCTATAGTCCACGCCAACCGATGATGACCGATCTGCATACGACTCTAGCCGCACACAAAACTCGTGATTTCGAAAGTATTTCAAGCATTGCGGCTAGCGTACGCTGGTCCGGAGGATTTTGTTCGCGGAGGTACATCAATTTACGCACATCAAAACTCGCGGATTCCCGGCATTTCTGTTGTTGGGCTATATCCACATTTTTCGCCTCCCGGGAGGATTTTGATGCCCCGGGACCCCTCCCGGTATATGACTCTAGCGGCATCATTAAAACTCGTGATTTCCGGCATTTCTGTTCGTTGGCTATAGTCCATGTTTTCTGTCCCGGAGGATTTTTGACCTCGACTCGTATTTTATTTTTTAGCGCATCGCCAAACCGATTTCGATTTCAGCCGTTGGGTGGTTATAGTCCGCGGTTTTGGAAACTCGAGATTTTGATGTCTGCGATTCCCCGCATGACGACGCTTATCGTTTAACCTCGCTGATTTTCCGGCTGCGATTTTTCGGCTGGCTATAGTCCATGGGCTCAGGTCCCCGAGGATTTTCATACCGTGACTCGGCAGCATGACTCAGCGCATCGCCAAAACCGTGGATTTGCTTCGTCGTTGCGGTTATAGTCCACGGCTCGTTCGAGGATTTTGACTCCTGCGGACCCACTGGCACAACTACCTGGCGCATCGCCAAACCTCGACGATTCTCGTTATTTTCTGGCTGTGCCGTGGGGCCATAGTCCACGCTGGTCCCGATGATACCCGCGATGGGTAAGAAATGACTTCTAGCGGTATCATCAAAAATCCTGGCGGATTTGCTATTTTTTGCCGCTTTCGCGCGCTATAGTCCATGTTTCGTTCTGGAGATTTGATGCCCAGGGACAAATATCTGCTTTATCGCCAGCCCCGTGGATTTCTCAGCATTCGCCATTGCGGCTATAGTCCACGCCAAAGTCTCCACGAGATTCATGCCCTGCGATACTCCTGGCAGACGACGAAGCGCATCGCCAAACTCGCGGGGATTCTGCCATTTCGGCCGCTTTCTTCGAGACACGGTTTTCGGGGTCCCAGGTATTTGATGCCCTCGCGGATTCTCGGTACATTTATTTAGCGCATCATCAAAACCGCGGATTTCAGCGATTTTCGCCGCCAGGCTATAGTCCACGCGCTTTGGTTCCCGTGAGGATTTGATGTTCGCGACCCTGGTACATGATTTCAGCGCATCATCAAAACCGGATTTCTCAGCATTTCCGCTGCTCTCGCGGGCCATGTCCTGTTTTCGTCCCGGAGGATTTGATTCCTCGCGACTCCCTGCACACGACTTTAGCGCATCGCTGTGTCCGATTTTCGAAGATTTAGCCTTTCGCGGGGTTATAGTCCATTCTAAAGTTTGGAAACGGAGGATATTGATGTCTCAGATGGGCATTACTCGCGGCATCGTTAGCCCGATTGAGATGTTGCTTCGGGTTATAGTCCATATGTTTTCGTCCTCGAGGATTTACTCGCGATCTTCGCTATTAGGCCACTCTAGCCAAGATTGTCAAACCGCGGATTTGAGCCTCGCCGCATTTCGCGGGGTTATAGTACGGTTAATCTCGAAAATTTGATACAGGACTCCCCGGCACACGACTCGCGCATCGTCAAACCGCTGGTCGTTATAAGCTATAGTCCACGGCCTGTAGTCTCGAGGATTTCGGCGCCCCGCGAGCGCATGATTTAGCCGGCATCGCTGTGAACCGCGGATTCTAGCATTTTGGCTCTTTCGCGGGGCTATAGTCCACGGCCTCGGGGATGGTCCCAGGAGGATTTTCGAGCAGTCTGCGTGACTCCACGGTAACACGAAAAGTCTAGTTTACGATCGTCAAAACCGGTGGATTTGCAGCCGTTGTATTTTCGCGTGTTATAGTTCACGTTGTCCCGAGCGGGACTCACGGGGTGACTTAGCGCGCATCATCAAATCCGCGGATTCTCGGTTAGCCGCTGGCCTGCGGGGCGCGCGTCCCGAGGATTTTGGATGCCCGCGCCTACCTAAAATGATTTCAGCATTGTTGTACAGGTCCATTTTCGCTCCCGCTGAGGATTTTGATGCCCCGCGGACTTCGGCATTACGACTCTAGCGGCATCATTAAAACTCGCGATTTCGAGCATTCCTTTTCGTGGCCATAGTCCATGTTTTCTCGTCCGCGAGGATTTTGACTCGCGATCTCCGCATGATTTATTTTTAGCCGGCATCGTTAAAACTGCGGATTCGAGCGCGCTGCCGCTGCGGGTTATAGTCTCTGCTGGTTCGAGGATTGATGTTCGCGACTCCTGGTACACGACTCGCAAGACGTTGAACCCGCGATTAAGATGTCGCTTTCAGGCTATAGTCCGTTTAACCGGAGATCTTGATGTCGCGACCCCGCACATGACTCTAGCGCATCAGCCAAAACTGCGGATTTTGCTATTTTCGTCGCCGGGGCTATAGTCCACGGCTGGGGTTCCAGGTGAGGAGTTTCGATTCTGCGACCCACGTGACATCGATCGCGCATCGCCAGCTCACGATTTCGTTACTGCTGGTTGCGCAATCCCGGAGGATTTTTCATGTTCGGCGGATCACGTAAGGGTTATTTTATTTAGCGCACACAAAATTGATTTCTCGGTATTTTCTGGCTGTTTTCGTGGGTTATAGTGACGCTTTTTGGTCCTGATTTGATGTCTTCGGTGATTCGGGTATTACCTAGCGCAGACATTAAACTCGCGGATTTTCAGCATTTAGCCAGCTATGGGGTGGGCTATGAAGTCCATGTTTTCGTCCCGAGATTTTACCCTCATATCCCCGCTATCGACTCTAGCGCATTATCAAACTCGATTTCGGCATCTCGCCGCTGCGGGTTGTAGTATTGCGTTTCGGGTCCCGAGATATTTTCGCAGAGATTTTTCTCGCGAGATGCCAAACTTCAAGCATTTCAGCATTTGTCGTTATGGGCTATAGTCCACGTGCTTAGAAACCCGGAGGATGATGTTCGTGACTTTCGGGGTAAATATGATTTAGCGTATCGTTAAAACTTCTGATTTCAAGAGCTCGTCATGGTTATAGTCCACGGTTTTGTCCCAGGAGGATATGCCCCAGACCCACTCAGCATTTGATAAGATTGTGGGTCTCAGGATTACTCGCCGTGTTGGGCTATAGTCCACGCAGTCCCGGAGGACTTTGATGCCCGGCGGACCCACGGGTGTGTTATACCTAGCGGCATCATCAAAACTGACTTGCCACTCGGCTGTTTCGGGCTATGTGACGTGAACCGGGGAGGTTTGATGCCCAGACTGGGTACACTTAGCGGCATCATCAAACTCGTGATTTCGAGCATTTTTGCTGTTTTCGTGGGCTATAGTCCATGTTCTTTCGTCCCGGAGGATTTTGATGCCCCGTGACCCCCAGTACATGACTTTAGCGGCATCATCAAAACTCGTGATTTCGAGCATTTCTTGCTGTTTTCCTGGGCTATAGTCCATGTTTTCGGTTCCCGGGAGGATGAAATCCTCCCGGAACCTGAAAACCGTGGACTATAGCCCATGAAAACGCCAGAAATGCGCGAAATCGCGAGTTTCGACGATGCCGCTAGAGTCGTGTACCGGGGGTCACGGGGCATCGAAATCCTCCCGGGACCAAACCGTGGACTATAACCCACGAAACGGCCAGAAATGTCAATCACAGTTTTGACAATGCCATTAGAGTCGTGTACTGTGGGTCACGGGGCATCGAAACTCCCAGGACCCTAAAACATGGACTATAGCCCACAAAACAGCCAGAAATGCTCGAAATCGCGAGTTTTGACCATGCCGCCAGAGTCGTGTCATGGGGAATCAAAATCCTCCCGGACCAGAAAACATGGACTATAGCCCACGTAAAACAGCCAGAAATGCTCGAATTTGATGTGATGAGACCACTAGAGTCGTGTACTGTGGGTCACGGAATCAAAATCCTCCTGACCAGGAAAACGTGGACTATAGCCCACTAAAACAGCCAGAAATGCTCGAAATCACAGTTTGACCATGCCGCCAGAGCGCAGTGTACCAGTCACGGGGAATCCTCCTGGACCAGAAAACATGGACTATAGCCCACCAAAACAGCCATAAATGCTCGAAATCGCGAGTCGACGGCGTGCCGCTTAGAGTCGTATCAAAGTCACTGGGAATCAAATCCTCCTGACCAGGAAACATGGACCAGCCCACGAAACAGCCAGAAATGCTCGAATCACGAGTTTTGATGATGCCGCTAGAGTCATGTACCGGGGTCACGGCATCAAAATCCTCCCGGAACCGAAACGTGGGACTATAGCCCATGAAAACAGCCAGAAATGCTCGCAATCACGAGTTTTGATGATGCCGCTAGAGTCGGTACCGGGGTCACGGGGCATCAAAATCCTCCTGAGACGGAAACGTGGACTATAGCCCACGAAACAGCCAGGAAATGCTCGCAATCACGTTTTTTGACGATGCCGCTAGAGACTCGTGTACCGGGGTCACGGGGCACGAAATCCTTCCTGGACAAACGTGGACTATAGCCCACGAAACGGCCAGAAATGCTTGAAATCACGAAGTTTCTGACGATGCCATGAGTCGTGTACCAAGCCATGGGCATCAATCCTGGGATTCAAAAACGGACTATAGTCACTGAAATAGCCGAAATGCTCTAAATCACGAAGTTTTGGACGATGCTGCTTAGAGTCAGCATCGTGGGTCACGGGCATCGAAATCCTCCCGAGACCCGAAACATGGACTATAGCGCACGAAAAACAGTAAGAAATGCTCGAAATCACGAGTTTTGATGATGTCATTAGAGTCAGAAATCGGGGTCACTTGCACAAATCCCCTCCCGGATTAAAACGTGGACTATAGCCCACGAAAATAGCAAGAAATGCTCGAAATCACGAGTTTTGATGATGCCGGTAGAGTCATGTACCGGGGTCACGGGGCATCAAAATCCTCCCGGGACCCGAAAACGTGGACTATAGCCCACGAAACAGCAAGAAATGCTCGAAATCACGAGTTTTGATGATGCCGCTAGAGTCGTGTACCGGGGCTGCTGGGCATCAAATCCTCCCTTTATCCGAAAACGTGGACCATAGCCCACGAAACGGCCATAAATGCTTGAAATCACGGTTTTAATGATGCCGCTAGAGTCGTGTACCGGGGGTCACATGGCATCGAAATCCCGGGAACCAAAATCGTGGACTATAGCCCACGAAACGGCCAGAAATGCTCGCGAGTGTTGACGATGCCGCCAGAGTCGTGTACCGGGGGTCACGGGGCATCGAAATCTCCCGGGACCCGAAACCGTGAACTCACTAAAACGGCCAGAAATGCTTGAACTCGAGTTTTGACGATGTCGCTAGAGTCGTGTACCGGGTCACGCAAGCATCGATCCCGGGAACCGGAAACGTGGACTATAGCCCACGAAAATTGCCAGAGGAATGCTCGAAATCACGAGTTTTGACGATGCCGCTAGAGTCGTGTACCGTGGGTCACGGGGCATCGAAATCCTCCCGAGACCGAAAACGTGGACTATAGCGCACGAAAACAGCAAAAAATGCTCGAAATCAATGAAGCTTTATGATGCCGCTGGAGTCGTGTACCGGGGGTCACGGGCATCGAAATCCTCGGGACCAGAGAACATGGACTATAGCCCACGCAAAACAGCTAGAAATGCTCGAAATCACGTAGTTGACGATGCCGCTTAGAGTCGTGTACCTGGTCACGGGCATCGAAATCCTCGTGGGGACCAGAACATGGACTATTGCCCACTTAAAACAGCCTGTAAATGCTCGAAACGCGTTTTGACGATGCCGCCATAGTCGTGTACCGTGGGTCACGGGCATCAAAATCCCTCCTGGGACCCGAAACCGTGGACTATAGCCCACGTAAACTGCCAGAAATGCTTGAAATCACGGAGTTTTGATGATGCCGCTAGAGTCATGTACCTGGGGTCACGGGCATCGAAATCCTCCCGAGACCTGAAACCGTGGACTATAGCCCATGAAAAACGGCGTAAATGCGCGAAATCGCGTAGTTTCGACGATGCCGCTTAGAGTCGTGTACCGGGGGTCACGGGGCATCGAAATCCTCCCGGGGACCGAAACCGGGGACTATAACCCACGAAAACGGCCAGAAATGCTCTAAATCACGAGTTTTGACAATGCCGCTAGAGTCGTGTACACCGTGGGTCACGGGGAATCAAAATCCTCCTGAGACCAAAAAACATGGACTATAGCCCACGAAACGGCCCCAGAAATGCTCGAAATCGTGAGTTTTGACCATGCCGCCATAGTCGTGTACCGTGGGTCACTGGGCATCGAAATCCTCCGGGACCCAAACCGTGGACTATAGCCCATGAAACGGCCAGAAATGGGTGCGAAATCGCGAGTTTGATGCCGCTAGAGTCATGTACATGGGGTCACGGGGCATCGAAATCCTCCCGGGACCCCAAACCGTGGACTATAGCCCACGAAAAGCACAGCTTCGAAACAAGTAGTTTCGACGATGCCGCCAGAGTCGTGTACCAGGGTCACGGGCATCGAAATCCTCCGGGACCCGAAACCGTGGACTATAAACCACGAAAACGGCGATAAATGCTCGAAATCACGAGTTTTGACAATGCCGCTGTGAGTCGTGTACCAGGGGTCACGGGGAATCAAAATCCTCCTGAGACTGAAAACATGGACTATAGCCCACTTAAAAACAGCCAGAAATGCTCTGAATCATGAAGCTCCTTGACCATGCCGCTGCAGGTCGTGTACCAGGGTCACTGGGAATCAAAATCCTCCCGGACTGTGAAACATGGACTATGAGCCCACGAAACAGCCGTGAATGTTCAACCGCAGTTTTGACCATGCCGCCGTAGTCGCAGCACTGTGGGCTCATGTGGGTATCAACTCCTGGGACCCAAAACCGTGGACTATAGCCCACGAAAACGGCCGGAAATGCTTGAAATCACGGTTTTGACGATGCCGTTAGAGTCATGTACCGGGGGTCACGGGCATCGAAATCCTCCGGGACCTGAAAACCGTGGACTATAGCCCATGAAACGGCCAGAAATGCGCGAAATCACGAGTTTCACGATGCCACGAGAGTCGTGTACCGAGGGACGGCATGAAATCCTCCCGGGACCGAAACCGTGGACTATAAACCAACCAAAACGGCCAGAAATGCTCGAAATCACGAGTTTTGACAATGCCGCTAGAGTCGTGTACCAGGGGTCACGGGGAATCAAACTCCCGTGACCAGAAAACATGGACTATAGCCTACGAAACAGCCAGAAATGCTCGAAATCGCGAGTTTTGACCATGCCGCCAGTAGAGTGGTGTACCGTGGGTCACGGGGATCCAAATCCTCCTGGGACCCGAAACCGTGACTATAGCCCACGAAACGGCCAGAAATGCTTGAAATCACGAGTTTTGACGATGCCGCTAGAGTCATGGACCGGGGGTCACGGGGCATCGAATCCTCCCTAGACCTCGAAACTGTGGACCATAGCCCATGAAAACGCCAGGAAATGCGCGCAATTCGAGGTTCGACGATGCCGCTCAGAATGGGTAGGACTGGGGTCACGGGCATTGAAATCCTCCCGGACCCGAAACCGTGGACTATAACCCACGAAAAAGGCATAAATGCTCGAAATCACGAGTTTTGACAATGCGTTTAGAGTTCGTGCATAGGGTCAGAATCAAAATCCCTCCTGACCAGAAACATGGACTATAGCCTACTAAAACAGCCAGAAATGCTCAAGAAGTTTTGACCATGCCGCCAGAGTCGGTACCAGGGGTCACGGGAATCAAATCCTCCCGACCGGTAAACATGGACTATAGCCCGTAAAACAACCAGAAATGCTCGAAATCACGAGTTTGACGATGCCGCTAGAGTCGTGTACCCAGGGGTCAATGGGACTCAAATCCTCCCCCGACCAGAAAACATGGACGAGAAGCTCAATAAAGAGCTTTAAATGCTCGAATCACGAGTTTTGACGATGCCGCTTGAGTCATGTACCGTGGGTCACGGGCATCGAAATCCTCCTGGGATCCGAGAAACCGTGGACTATAACCCACGAAACGGCCAGAAATGCTTGAAATCACGAGTTTTGACGATGCCGCTAGAGTCATGTACCGGGGTCACGGGGCATCAAAACTCCCAGACTAAACCGTGGACTATAGCCCACGAAACAGCCAGAAATGCTCGCAATCACGTTTTTTGACGATGCCGCCAGAGTCGTGTACCGGGGGTCACGGGGCATCGAAATCCTCCCGGGACCCGAAACCGTGGACTTCGACGAAAACGGCCAGAAATGCTTGAAATCACGAGTTTTGACGATGCCGCTAGACTCGTGTACCGGGGGTCACGGGCATCGAAATCCTCCCGCCCGGAAACGTGGACTATAGCCCACAAAAATAGCCAGAAATGCTCGAAATCACGAGTTTTGACGATACCGCTAGAGTCGCGTACCGTGGGTCACGGGGCATCGAAATCCTCCCGGGACCCGAAATGTGGACTATAGCGCACGAAACAAGAAGAAATGCCTTAAATCACGAGTCTTGATGAGCGCTAGAGTCGGGTACCGGGGGTCACGGGCATCAAAATCCTCCCGATCCAAAACGGACTATAGCCTGCACCAAAACAGCCGTAAATGCTCGAATCGTGAGTTTTGACTCATGCCGCCAAGAGTCGTGCACTGTACGGGGCATCGAAATCCTCTCGGGACCCAAAACCGTGGACTATAGCCCATGAAACGGCCAGAAATGCGCGAAATCACGGTTTTGACGATGTCGCTAGAGTCGTGTACCTGGGGTCACGGGGCATCGATCCTCCCGGGACCCGAAACCGTGGACTATAACCCAAGAAAACGGCCAGAAATGCGCGAAATCGCGAGTTTCGACGATGCCGCCAGAGTCGTCGTGTACCGGGGGTCACGGGGCATCGAAATCCTCCCGGGACCCGAAAACCGTGGACTATAACCCACGAAAACGGCCAGAAATGCTCGAAATCACGAGTTTTGACAATGCCGCTAGAGTCGTGTACCAGGGGTCACGGGGAATCAAAATCCTCCCGGGACCAGAAAACATGGACTATAGCCCACGAAAACAGCCAGAAATGCTCGAAATTGATGGAACGATGCCGCTAGAGGCGTGTACCAGGGGTCACGGGGAATCAAAATCCTCGGGACCAGAGAAAATCATGGACTATAGCCCACGAAACAGCCAGAAATGCCTGAAACCGCGAGTTTTGACCATGCCGCCAGCCATCGTGTACCGTGGTCACTGGGCATCGAAACTCTCCCGACCCAAAACCGTGGACTATAGCCCACTTAAAACGGCCAGAAATGCTTGAAATCACGAGTTTTGACGATGCCGCAGAGTCGTGTACCGGGGGTCACGGGCATCGAAATCCTCCCGGGACCTGAAAACCGTGGACTATAGCCCATGAAAACGGCCAGAAATGCGCGAAATCACGAGTTTCGACGATGCCGCCAGAGTCGTGTACCGAGGGTCACGGGGCATCGAAATCCTCCCAGATCCAAACCGTGGACTATAACCCATGTAAAACGGCCAGAAATGCTCGAAATCACGAGTTCTTGACAATGCCGCTAGAGTCGGGTACCGGGTCACGGGGAATCAAAATCCTCCCGGGGACCGTAAAACATGGACTATAGCCCACGAAACAGCAAGAAATGCTCGAGGACGATGGTGACCATGCCGCCGCAGTCGTTCGAGTGTGGCTCAAAATCCTCCCGGGACCCGAAACCGTGGACTATAGCCCACGAAAACGGCCAGAAATGCTTGAAATCACGAGTTTTGACGATGCCGCCAGAGTCATGTACCGGGGGTCACGGGGCATCGAAATCCTCCCGGACCTCGAAACCGTGGACTATAGCCCATAAAACGGCTAGAAATGCGTAACGAGGTTCGACGATGCCGCTGCAGTCGTGTACCGGGGTCACGGGGCATTGAAATCCTCCTGACCCTGCAAATGGACTATAACCTCCATGAAGAAACGCTGTGAATGTCTGGAACTCACTAGGTTTTGACAATGCCGCTTAGAGTCGTAGTATGGGTGTGGGTCACGGGGGAATCAAAATCCTCCCGGGACCAGGGAAACATGGACTATAGCCTATTTAAAACAGCGTAAATGCTCGAACAAGGAAGCGGACCATGCCGCAGTCGCATCAGGTCACGGAATCAAAATCCTCCCTAGACCAAAACATGGACTATAGCCCGAAACAACCGTAAAATGCTCCGAAACGCGAGTTTTGACGGCGCTAGAGTCGTACTGGGGGTCACGGGACTCAAAATCCTCCCCGGACTGGGAAACATGGACTATAGCCCACGAAACAGCCGAAATGCTCGAAATCACGAGTTTTGACGATGCCGCCAGAATGTGTACCGTGGGTCACGGGCATCGAAATCCTCCTGACCCGAAACCGTGGACTATAACCCACGAAACGGCCAGAAATGCTTGAAATCACGCAGTTTTGACGATGCCGCTAGGGTCGTGTACCTGTGGGTCACTGGCATCGAAATCCTCCGGGGACCCGAAAACGTGGACTATATCCCACGAAAATGTTTCCCAGAAATGCTCGCAATCACGTTTTTTGACGATGCCGCCAGAGTCGTGTACCGGGGGTCACGGGGCATCGAACTCCTCCCGGGACCCGAAACCGTGGACTCCGACGAAAACGGCCAGAAATGCTTGAAATCACGAGTTTTGACGTATGCCGCTAGACTCGTGTACCGGTCACGGGGCATCAAACTCGTGGGGGACGGGAAACGTGACTATGGCTCCACAAAAATAGCCAGAAATGTCAAATCACGAGTTTTGACGATACCCGCTAGAGTCGCGTACCGTGGGTCAGGGGCATCGAAATCCTCCCGAGACTCCGAAACGGACTATAGCCCACAAAAACAGCAAGAAATGCTCGAAATCACGAGTTTTTGATGATGCCGCTAGAGTCGTGTACCGGGGTCACGGGGCATCAAAATCCTCCCGACTCCGAAACGTGACTATAGCCCACGAAAAACAGCGTAAATGCTCAATCACGTTTTTGACGATGCCACCAGAGTCGTGTACCGGGGTCACGGGGCATCGAACCTCCTGACCCTGAACCGTGGACTCCTACTCTAAAACGGCCAGAAATGCCTGAAATCACGAGTTTTGACGATGCCGCTAGAGTCGGGTACCGGGGTCACGGGCATCGAAATCCTCGTGGGGACCGAAACGTGGACTATAGCCCACAAAAATAGCCAGAAAATCACGAGTTTTGACGATGCCGCTAGAGTCATGGACCGTGGGTCACGGGGCATCGAAATCCTCCTTGAGACCCGAAAACGGGACTATAGCGCACGAAACAGCAAGAAATGTCGAAATCTACGAGTTTTTGATGATGCCGCTTTAGAGTCGTGTACCGGGGCCGCTGGCATCAAATCCTCCGTATCTCCGAAAAACGTGGACTATAGCCCACGAAAATAGCAAGAAATGTCAAATCACGAGTTTTGATGATGCCGGTAGAGTCAAGGTACCGGGGGTCAATGGGCATCAAAATCCTCCCTGAATCCAAACGTACTATAGCCCACTTAAACAGCAAAGAAATGCTCGAAATCACGAAGATCGATGCTGCCAGAGTCGTGTACCGGGGGTCACGGGGCATCAAAATCTCCGGAACTCAAACGTGGACCAGGACCACGAAACGGCCATAAATGTTTGAAATCATGAGTTTTAATGATGCCGCCAGAGTCGTGTACCGGGGGTCACATGGCATCGAAATCACCCGGGACTCGAAAATCGTGGACTATAGCCCACGAAACGGCCAGGAAATGCTTGAAATCACGTTTTTTGGACGATGCCGCTAGAGTCGTGTACCGTGGGTCACGGGCATCGAATCCTCCCGGACCAGAAAACATGGACTATAGCCCACGAAACAGCTAGAAATGCTTGAAATCGCGAGTTTTGAATATGCCGCTGCAGTCGTGTACTGTGGGTCACGGGGCATCGAAATCCTCCTGGGACCCGGAACCGTGGACTATAGCCCACGAAACGGCCAGAAATGCTTGAAATCACGAATGACGATGCCGCTAGAGTCATGTACCGGGGGGCACTGGGCATCGAAATCCTCCCGGACTCCGGAAAACCGTGGACTATAGCCCACGAAACAGCCAGAAATGCGCGAAATCGCAAGTTTCGACGTGCCGCCAGAGTCGTGTACCGGGGTCACGGGGCATCGAAATCTCCCGGACTCCGAAACTGTGGACTATAACCCACGAAAACGGCCAGAAAATGCTCGAAATCACGAGCTTTGACAATGCCGCTAGAGTCGTGTACTGTGGGTCACGGGGAATCAAAATCCTCCCAGACCAGAAAACATGGACTATAGCCCACTTAAAACAGCCAGAAATACCAAATCGCGAAGCTTGACCATGCTCGCCGTATCATGTACCAGGGGTCACGGGGAATCAAAATCCTCCCGGGACCAGAAAACATGGACTATAGCCCACGAAACAGCCAAACAAATGCTCTGAAATCGCGAAGCCATCATGCCAGAGTCGTGTACCAGGTCACTAGGAATCAAAATCCTCCCTGACCAGGAAACATGGACTATAGCCCACGAAACAGCCAGAAATGCTCGAAATCACGAGTTTTGACGATGCCGCCAGAGTCGTGTACCGTGGGTCACGGGGCATCGAAATCCTCCCGGGACCCGAAAACGTGGACTATAGCCCACGAAAACGGCCAGAAATGCTTGAAATCACGAGTTTTGACGATGCCGCTAGAGTCATGTACCGGGGTCACGGGGCATCGAAATCCTCCCGACCTGAAACCGGGGACTATAGCCCATGAAAACGTCAGAAATGCTGGGCCCCGAGTTTCCCGACGATGCCGCCAGAAACAACGTGTTGTGGGTCACGCGGCATCGAAATCCTCCTGGGACCGAAACCGTTGACTATAACCCACTAAAACGGCGAAATGCTCGAAATCGCTGTTTGACAATGTCACTAGAGTCAGAAAATTAGGGTCACGGGAATCAAAATCCTCCCGACTGTAAAACATGGACTATAGCCCACGAAACAGCCAAATGCTCGAAATCGCGAGTTTTGACCATGCCGCCAGAGTCGTGTACCAGGGGTCACGGGGAATCAAAATCCTCCCGAGACCAGAAAACATGGACTATAGCCCATGAAAACAGCCAGAAATGCTCGAAATCGCGAGTTTTGACGATGCCGCTAGAGTCGTGTACCAGGGGTCACGGGGAATCAAAATCCTCCCCGACCAGGAAATATGGACTATGCAGCCCACGAAACAGCGAAATGCCTGAATCGCTGAAGCCTTGACGATGCCGCCGTAGGTCGTGTACGGGGTCACGGGGCACGAAATCCTCCCGACCCGAAACCGTGGACTAAGTAACCCACGAAAACGGGCCAGAAATGCCTCCGAAATCACGAGTTTTGACAATGCCGCTAGAGTCGTGTACAGGGGTCACGGGAATCAAAATCCTCCCGGGGCCAGAAAACATGGACTATAGCCCACGAAAAACAGCCGTAAATGCTCGAAATCGCTAGTTTTGACCATGCCGCCAGAGTCAGTACCAGGGGTCACGGGGAATCAAAATCCTCCCGACCCTAAAACATGGACTATAGCCCACGAAATCATAAATGCTCGAAATCGCGAGTTTTGACGATGTCGCTAGAGTCGTGTACTGGGGTCGGGGAATCAAAATCCTCCTGGGACCCGAGAAAATATGGACTATAGCCCACGAAAACAGCCAGAATGCTCAAAATCACGAGTTTTTTGACGATGCCCCCAGAGTCGTGTACCGTGGGTCACGAGGCATCGAAATCCCCCGTGACCCGAAACCGTGGACTATAAACCACGAAAAACGGCCATAAATGCTTGAAATCACGAGTTTTGACGATGCCGCTAGAGTGGTGTACCGGGGGTCACGGGGCATCGAAATCCTCCTGGACCTGAAAACCGTGGACTATAGCCCATGAAACGGCCAGAAATGCGCGAAATCGCGAGTTTCGACGATGCCGCTGCAGTCGTGCATGTGGGGTCACGGGGCATCAAATCCTCCTGGGACCAAACCGTTGAACCCACGAAAACGGCCGCAAATGCCTCAATCGGAATAGCAATGTCGGTAGAGTCGTATACCAGGGGTCACGGGGAATCAAAATCCTCCCTGTGACCAGAAACATGGACTACAGTCACTTAAAACAAATTTAAAATGCTCGAAATCGCTAGTTTTGACCATGCCGCAGAGTCGTGTACTGTGGGTCACGGGGCATAATCCTCCCGAGACCAGAAAACATGGACTATGGCCCCAAAAAAACAGCCAGAAATGCTCGAAATGAGTTTTGACGATGCCGCTAGAGTCGTGTACCGTGGGTCACGGGGCATCGAAATCCTCCCAGGACCCTAAAACATGGACTATAGCCCACGAAAACAGCCAGAAATGCTCGAAATCGCGAGTTTTGACGATGCCGCTACAGAGTCGTGTCCCAGGGGTCACGGGGCATCAAAATCCTCCCGACCCCAAAACCGTGGACTATAACCCACGAAAACGGCCAGAGAAACGCCCGAAATCACGAGTTTTGACAATGCCGCTAGAGTCGTGTACAGGGGTCACGGGGAATCAAAATCCTCCTGACTGTGAAACATGGACTATAGCCCATTTAAAACATTTAAATGCTCAATCATGAGTTTTGACCATGCCGCCGTAGTCAGAGACTGTGGGTCACGGAATCAAAATCCTCCGGACCAAAACAAGGACTATAGCCCATTTAAACAGCCAGAAATGCTCGAAATCACGAGTTTGACGATGCCGCCAGAGTCGTGGTAACAGGGGTCACGGGGAATCAAAATCTCCCGGAGAGCAAAACATGGACTATAGCCCACGAAATCAGCCAATGCTCGAAATCACGAGTTTTGACCATGCCACGAGTCATGGTACTGTGGGTCACGGGAATCAAAATCCTCCACCAAAACCGGACTATAGCCCACGAAACGCCAGAAATGCTCGGAATCACGAGTTTTGACGATGCCGCTTAGAGTTTGCGTACCGGGGGTCACGGGGTATCGAAATCCTCCCGGGACCTGAAACGTGGACTATAGCCCATGAAAACGGCCAGAAATGCGCGAAATCGCGAGGTTCGACGATGCCGCCAGAGTCGTGTACCGGGGGTCACGGGATCGAAATCCTCCCGGGACCCGAAACCGTGGACTCCGACGAAAACGGCCAGAAATGCTTGAAATCACGAGTTTTGACGATGCCGCCAGAGTCGTGTACCGGGGTCACGGGCATCGAAATCCTCGTGGGGACCGAAACGTGGTCTATAGCCCACGAAAATAGCCAATGCTTGGAATCACGAGTTTTGACGATGCCGCTAGAGTCGCGTACCGTGGGTCACTGGGCATCAAATCCTCCCGGGACCCGAAAACATGGACTATAGCGCACGAAAATGTTGGTGAAAATGCCTGAATCACGAGCTTTTTGATGATGCCGCTAGAGTCGTGGTGTAACTGGGTCACTGGCATCAAAATCCTCCTGGACCAAAACATGGACTATAACCCAACGAAAATAGCCAGAAATGCTCGAAATCACGGAGTTTTGACAATGCCTCATAGAGGCTGTAAAATTCAGGGTCACGGGAATCAAATCCTCCCGGGACTGTAAAACATGGACTATAGCCCACGAAATCAGCCAGAAATGCTCGAAATCGCGAGTTTTGACCATGCCGCCAGAGTCGTGTACCGTGGGTCACGGGGCATATCCCGCGACCAGAAAACATGGACTATAGCCCACGAAAAACAGCCGTAATGCTCGAAACCGCGAGTTTTGACCATGCCGCCAGTGGTGTACCGGGGGTCACGGGCATCGAAATCCTCCCCGGGACCCAAAACCGTGGACTATAGCCCACGAAACGGCCAGAAATGCTTGAAATCACAGTTTTGACTATACTCAAGCCAGAGTCATGTACCGGGGTCACGTGTACTTAAATTCGGACCCAAAACCGGACTATAGCCCATGAAAACGGACAAATGCCAAATCACGAGTTTCGACGATGCCGCCAGAGGTACCTAGGGTCACGGCATCAAATCCTCCGGACCCGAAACCGTGGACTATAACCCACGAAACGGCCAGAATGCTCAATCACGAGTTTTGACAATGCCGCTAGAGTCGTGTACGTGGGTCAGGGAATCAAATCCGGGAACCCGTAAACATGGACTATAGCCTACTTAAACAGCGTAAATGCTCTCGCGAGTTTTGACCATGCCGCCAGAGTCGTGCCAGGGGTCACGGGGAATCAAATCCTCCCGGGACCAGAAAACATGGACTATAGCCCACGAAAACAGCCAGAAATGCTCGAAATCGCGAGTTTTGACGATGCCGCTAGAGTCGTGTACCAGGGGTCACGGGGAATCAAAATCCTCCCGGGACCAGAAAACATGGACTATAGCCCACGAAACAGCCAGAATGCTCGAATCGCGAGTTTTGACGATGCCGCTGTAGTCAGGACCGGGGGTCACTGGGCATCGAAATCCTCCTGACCCGAACCGTGGACTATAACCCACGAAACGGCCAGAAATGCTCGAAATCACGAGTTTTGACAATGCCGCTAGAGTCGTGTAACAGGGGTCACGGGGAATCAAAATCCTCCCGGGACCAGAAAACATGGACTATAGCCCACGAAAATAGCCAGAAATGCTCGAAATCGCGAGTTTTGACCATGCCGCCAGAGTCGTGTACCAGGGGTCACGGGGAATCAAATCCTCCCGGGACCAGAAAACAAGGACTATAGCCCACGAAACAGCCAGAAATGCTCGAAATCGCGAGTTTTGACGATGCCGCTAGAGTCGTGTACTGGGGTCACGGGAATCAAAATCCTCCTGGGACCCGTAAAACATGGACTATAGCCCACTTAAAAACAGCTAAATGCTCGAAATCGCGAGTTTTGACCATGCCGCCAGAGTCGTGTACCGTGGGTCACGGGGAATCAAAATCCTCCCGGGACCCGAAACCGTGGACTATAGCCCACGAAAACGCCGTAAATGCTCAAATCACGAGTTTTGACGATGCCGCGAGTCATGTACCGGGGTCACGGCATCGATCCTCCCGGACCCGAAACCGTGGACTATAGCCCATGAAAACGGCGAAATGCGCGAAATCGCGAGGTTCGACGATGCCGCCAGAGTCGTGTACCGGGGGTCACGGGGTATCGAAATCCTCCCGGACCCGAAACCGTGACTCCACGAAACGTGAATGCTTGAAATCACGAGTTTTGACGATGCCGCTAGAGTCGTGTACCGGGGTCACGGGCATCGAAATGTGGGACCGAAAACGGGTCTATAGCCCACGAAAATAGCCAGAAATGCTCGAAATCACGAGTTTTGACGATGCCGCTAGAGTCGTGTACCGTGGGTCACGGGCATCGAAATCCTCCCGAGACCCGAAAACATGGACTATAGCGCACGAAAACAGCAAAAAATGCTCGAAATCACGAGTTTTTGATGATGCCGCTAGAGTCGTGTAGGGGTCACGGGGCATCAAAATCCTCCCGGACCGAAAACATGGACTATAACCCACGAAAATAGCCGAAATGCTCGAAATCACGAGTTTTGACAATGCCGCTAGAGTCGTGTACCGGTGGTCAGGAATCAAAATCCTCCCGGGACCAGAAAACATGGACTATAGCCCACGAAACAGCCGAAATGCTCGAAATCGCGAGTTTTGACCATGCCGCCGTAGTCGTGTACCGGGTCACGGGGAATCAAATCCTCCCGGGACCAGAACATGGACGATAGCCCACGAAAACAGCCAAAAATCGAAACCGCGAGTTTTGACCATGCCGCCAGAGTCGTGTACCGTGGGTCACGGGCATCGAAATCCTCCTGGGACCCAAAACCGTGGACTATAGCCCACGAAAACGGCCAGAAATGCTTGAAATCACGAGTTTTGACGATACCGCTAGAGTCATGTACCGGGGTCACGGGGCATAAATCCTCCCGGGACCGAAAACCGTGGACTATAGCCCATGAAAACGGCCGAAATGCGCGAAATCACGAGTTTTCGACGATGCCGCCGAGTCGTGTACCGAGGGTCACGGGCATCGAAATCCTCCCGGGACCCAAACCGTGGACTATAACCACAAAACGGCCAGAAATGCTCAAAATTTTTGACAATGCCGCTAGAGTCGTGTACCAGGGGTCACGGGGAATCAAAATCCTCCCGGGACCCGAAAACATGGACTATAGCCCACGAAACAGCCAAATGCTCGAAATCGCGAGTTTTGACCATGCCGCCAGAGTCGTGTACCAGGGGTCACGGGGAATCAAAATCCTCCTAGGACCCGAAACCGTGGACTATAGCCCACGAAACGGCCAGAAATGCTTGAAATCACGAGTTTTGACGATGCCGCTAGAGTCATGTACCGGGGGTCACGGGCATCGAAATCCTCCCGGACCTCGAAAACCGTGGACTATAGCCCATGAAACGGCCAGAAATGCCGCAATCGCGAGGTTCGACGATGCCGCCAGTCGTACGGGGGTCACGGGCATTGAAATCCTCCCGACCCAAACCGTGGACTATAACCCACGAAACGGCCAAATGCTCGAAATCACGAGTTTTGACAATGCCGCTAGAGTCACAGGGTCACGGAATCAAAATCCTCCCGGACCAGAAAACATGGACTATAGCCCACGAAAACAGCGTAAATGCTCGAATCGCGAGTTTTGACCATGCCGCAGTCATGTACCAGGTCACGGAATCAAAATCCTCCGACCGTAAAACATGGACTATAGCCCAAACAACCAGAAATGCTCGAAATCGCGAGTTTTGACGATGCCGCTAGTCGTGTACCGGGGTCACGGGGACTCAAAATCCTCCCGGGACCAAAAAACATGGACTATAGCCCACGAAAATGTAAATGCTCGAAATCACGAGTTTTGACGATGCGCAGAGTCGTGTACCGTGGGTCACGGGGCATCGAAATCCTCCGGACCCGAAACCGTGGACTATAACCCACGAAACGGCCAGAAATGCTTGAAATCACGAGTTTTGACGATGCCGCTAGAGTCATGTACCGGGGTCACGGGCATCGAAATCCTCCCGGGACGAAAACCGTGGACTATAGCCCACGAAACAGCCAGAAATGCTCGCAATCACGTTTGACGATGCCGCCAGAGTCGTGTACCGGGGTCACGGCATCGAAATCCTCCGGGACCAAACCGTGGACTACGAAAACGGCCAGAAATGCTTGAAATCACGAGTTTTGACGATGCCGCTAGACTCATGGGTCACGGGCATCGAAATCCTCGGGGACCGAAAACGTGGACTATAGCCCACAAAAATAGCCAGAAATGCTCGAAATCACGAGTTTTGACGATGCCGCTAGAGTCGTGTACCGTGGGTCACGGGGCATCGAAATCCTCCCGAGACCCGAAAACGTGGACTATAGCGCACGAAAACAGCAAGAAATGCTCGAAATCACGAGTTTTTGATGATGCCGCTAGAGTCGTGTACCGGGGGTCACGGGGCATCAAAATCCTCCCGGGACCCGAAAACGTGGACTATAGCCCACGAAACAGCCAGAAATGCTCGCAATCACGTTTTTTGACGATGCAGTCATGTACATGGGGTCACGGGCATCGAACTCCTCCCGGACCCAAACCGTGGACTCACGAAACGGCCAGAAATGCTTGAAATCACGAGTTTTGACGATGCTGCTAGGTCGTGTACCGGGGTCACGGCATCGAAATCCTCGTGGGACCGGAAACGTGGACTATAGCCCACAAAAATAGCCAGAAATGCTCGAAATCACGAGTTTTGACGATACGCTAGAGTCGTGTACCGTGGGTCACGGGCATCAAATCCTCCCGAGACCAAAACGTGGACTATAGCGCACGAAAACAGCAAGAAATGCTCGAAATCACGAGTTTTTGATGATGCCGCTAGAGTCGTGTACCGGGGGTCACGGGCATCAAAATCCTCCCGGAAAACGTGGACTATAGCCCACGAAAATAGCAAGAAATGCTCGAAATCACGAGTTTTGATGATGCCGGTAGAGTCATGTACCGGGGGTCACGGGCATCAAAATCCTCCCGGGACCAAAACGTGGACTATAGCCCACGAAAACAGCAAGAAATGCTCGAAATCACGAGTTTTGATGATGCCGCTAGAGTCGTGTACCGGGGGTCACGGGGCATCAAAATCCTCCCGGAACCGAAAACGTGGACCATAGACCACGAAAACGGCCATAAATGCTTGAAATCATGAGTTTTAATGATGCCGCTAGAGTCGTGTACCGGGGGTCACATGGCATCGAAATCATCCCGGGACCCGAAAATCGTGGACTATAGCCCACGAAAACGGCCAGAAATGCTTGAAATCACGTTTTTTGACGATGCCGCTAGAGTCGTGTACCGTGGGTCACGGGGCATCGAAATCCTCCGGGACAGAAAACATGGACTATAGCCCACAAAACAGCTAGAAATGCTTGAAATCGCGAGTTTTGACGATGCCGCAGTCGTGTAGTGGGTCACGGGGTATCGAAATCCTCCTGGGAAAACCGTGGACTATAGCCCACAACGGCCAGAAATGCTTGAAATCACGAGTTTTGACGATGCCGCTAGAGTCATGTACCGGGGTCACGGGGCATCGAAATCCTCCGGGACTAAACCGTGGACTATAGCCCACAAAAACAGCGAAATGCGCGAAATCGCGAGTTACGATGCCGCAGAGTCGTGTACCGGGGGTCACGGGGCATCGAAATCCTCCCGGGACCCGAAACCGTGGACTATAACCCACGAAAACGGCCAGAAATGCT
Source organism: Lolium multiflorum (assembly GCA_030979885.1). NCBI lineage: Eukaryota > Viridiplantae > Streptophyta > Magnoliopsida > Poales > Poaceae > Lolium > Lolium multiflorum. Next base: position 132,866 of record JAUUTY010000620.1, on the reverse strand, counting down.
CGAAATCACGAGTTTTGACAATGCCGCTAGAGTCGTGTACCAGGGGTCACGGGGAATCAAAATCCTCCCCAGGACCGAAAACATGGACTATAGCCCACGAAACAGAAATGCTCGAAATCGCGGTTTTGACCATGCCGCGAGTCGTGTACCGGGGTCACGGGAATCAAAATCCTCCCGGACCAGAAAACATGGACTATAGCCCACGAAAACCGAGAAATGCTCGAAATCGCGAGTTTTGACGATGCCGCTAGAGTCGTGTACAGGGTCACGGGGAATCAAAATCCTCCCGGGACCAGAAAACATGGACTATAGCCCACGAAACAGCCAGAAATGCTCGAAATCGCGAGTTTTGACGATGCCGCGAGTCGTGTACCGTGGGTCACGGGCATCGAAATCCTCCGGGACCCGAAACCGTGGACTATAGCCCACGAAACGGCCAGAAATGCTTGAAATCACGAGTTTTGACGATGCCGCTAGAGTCATGTACCGGGGGTCACGGGGCATCGAAATCCTCCCGGGACCTGAAAACCGTGGACTATAGCCCATGAAAACGGCCAGAAATGCGCGAAATCGCGAGTTTCGACGATGCCGCCAGAGTCGTGTACCGGGGTCACGGGGCATCGAAATCCTCCGGACCCGAAACCGTTGACTATAACCCACGAAACCGAAATGCTCAAATCGCGAGTTTTGACAATGCCGCTAGAGTCGTGTACGTGGGTCACGGGGAATCAAAATCCTCCGGACCAGAAAACATGGACTATAGCCCACGAAACAGCCGAAATGCTCGAAATCGCTAGTTTTGACCATGCCGCCGAGTCGTGTACCGGGGTCACTGGAATCAAAATCCTCCCGAGACCAGAAAACATGGACTATAGCCCATGAAAACAGCCAGAAATGCTCGAAATCGCGAGTTTTGACGATGCCGCTAGAGTCGTGTACCAGGGGTCACGGGGAATCAAAATCCTCCCGGGACCAGAAAACATGGACTATAGCCCACGAAACAGCCGAAATGCTCGAAATCGCGAGTTTTGACGATGCCGCAGATCGTGTACCGGGGTCACGGCATCGAAATCCTCCCGGGACCGAAACCGTGGACTATAACCCACGAAACGGCCGAAATGCTCGAAATCACGAGTTTTGACAATGCCGCTAGAGTCGTGGTGGGTCACGGGAATCAAAATCCTCCCGGGACCGGAAAACATGGACTATAGCCCACGAAAACAGCCAGAAATGCTCGAAATCGCGAGTTTTGACCATGCCGCCGCAGTCGTGTACCGGGGGTCACGGGAATCAAAATCCTCCCGGGACCAGAAAACATGGACTATAGCCCACGAAAACAGCCAGAAATGCTCGAAATCGCGAGTTTTGACGATGCCGCTAGAGTCGTGTACTGTGGGTCACGGGGAATCAAATCCTCCCGGGACCAGAAAACATGGACTATAGCCCACGAAAACAGCCAGAAATGCTCGAAATCGCGAGTTTTGACGATGCCGCCGTAGTCGTACGGTGGGTCACGGGAAAAATGGGACCCGAAACCGTGGACTATAGCCCACGAAACGGCCAGAAATGCTCGAAATCACGAGTTTTGACGATGCGCTAGAGTCATGTACCGGGGTCACGGGCATCGAAATCCTCCCGGACCCGAAACCGTGGACTATAGCCCATGAAACGGCCAGAAATGCACGAAATCGCGAGTTCGACGATGCGCCAGTCGTGTACCGGGGGTCACGGGTATCAAATCCTCCCGGGACCCGAAACCGTGGACTCCGACGAAACGGCCAGAAATGCTTGAAATCACGAGTTTTGACGATGCCGCTAGAGTCGTACCGGGGTCACGGGGCATCGAAATCCTCGTGGGGACCGAAAACGTGGTCTATAGCCCACGAAAATAGCCAGAAATGCTCGAAATCACGAGTTTTGACGATGCCGCTAGAGTCGCGTACCGGGGTCACGGGGCATCGAATCCTCCCGAGACCCGAAAACATGGACTATAGCGCACGAAAACAGCAAGAAATGCTCGAAATCACGAGTTTTTGATGATGCCGCTAGAGTCGTATCGGGGGTCACGGGGCATCAAAATCCTCCCGGGACCCGAAAACATGGACTATAGCCCACGAAAATAGCAAGAAATGCTCGAAATCACGAGTTTTGATGATGCCGGTAGAGTCATGTACCGGGGGTCACGGGGCATCAAAATCCTCCCGGGAACCGAAAACGTGGACTATAGCCCACGAAAACAGCAAGAAATGCTCGAAATCACGAGTTTTGATGATGCCGCTAGAGTGTACCGGGGTCACGTGGCATCAAAATCCTCCCGGACCAAACGTGGACCATAGACCACGAAAACGCCATAAATGCTTGAAATCACGAGTTTTAATGATGCCGCTAGAGTGTAAGGGGTCACATGGCATCGAAATCATCCGGGACCCAAAATCGTGGACTATAGCCCACAACGTCCAAATGCTCAATCACGTTTTTGACGATGCCGCGAGTCGTTTACGGGGGTCACGGGGCATCGAAATCCTCCTGGGACCCAAACCGTGGACTCGACGAAACGGCCAATGTTGAAATCACGAGTTTTGACGATGCCGCTAGAGTCGTGTACCGGGGGTCACGGGGCATCGAAATCCTCGGGGGACCGAAAACGTGGACTATAGCCCACGAAAATAGCCAGAAATGCTCGAAATCACGAGTTTTGACGATGCCGCTAGAGTCGTGTACCGTGGGTCACGGGGCATCAAAATCCTCCCGAGAACCGAAAACGTGGACTATAGCGCACGAAAACAGCAAAAAATGCTCGAAATCACGAGTTTTTATGATGCCGCTAGAGTCGTGTACCGGGGGTCACGGCATCAAATCCTCCGGACCAGAAACATGGACTATAGCCCACAAAACAGCTAGAAATGCTCGAAATCACGAGTTTGACGATGCCGCTAGAGTCGTGTGGGTCACGGGCATCGAAATCCTCCCGGACAGAAAACATGGACTATAGCCCACAACATTAAATGCTTGAAATCGCGAGTTTTGACGATGCCGCCAGAGTCGTGTACCGTGGGTCACGGGCATCGAAATCCTCCCGGGACCCGAAACCGTGGACTATAGCCCACGAAAACGGCAAGAAATGCTTGAAATCACGAGTTTTGATGATGCCGCTAGAGTCATGTACCGGGGTCACGGGGCATCGAAATCCTCCCGGAACCCGAAAACCGTGGACTATAGCCCATGAAACGGCCAGAAATGCGCGAAATCGCGAGTTTCGACGATGCCGCCAGAGTCGTGTACCGGGGTCACGGGGCATCGAAATCCTCCCGGGACCGAAACCGTGGACTATAACCCACGAAACGGCCAGAAATGCTCGAAATCACGAGTTTTGACAATGCCGCTAGAGTCGTGTACCGGGGTCACGGGGAATCAAAATCCTCCGGGACCAGAAAACATGGACTATAGCCCACGAAACCAATGCTCGAAATCGTGAGTTTTGACCATGCCGCTGAGTCGTGTACCACGGGGAATCAAATCCTCCCGGACTAAAACATGGACTATAGCCCACGAAAACAGCCAGAAATGCTCGAAATCGCGAGTTTTGACGATGCCGCTAGAGTCATGTACCAGGGGTCACGGGGAATCAAAATCCTCCCGGGACCAGAAAACATGGACTATAGCCCACGAAAACAGCCAGAAATTCTCGAAATCACGAGTTTTGACGATGCCGCCAAAGTATTTTGATTGTGTTGTGCAGGTTCCACGTTGGCGCCGGAATCCCTGGTGTTGCGCCGCACTACACTCCTTCACCAACAACCTTCACGTGGCCTTCATCTCCTACTGGTTCGATAACCTTGGTTTCTTACTAAGGGAAAACTTGCTGATGTACGCATCACACCTTCCTCTTGGGGTTCCCAACGGACGTGTGCTTCACGCGTTATCACCCTGCAAAGTGTGAGTTTATGAAAAGTCAAAAGGTTTTGGGAAGAAAATTGCTAGAGGCAAGTGGAGAAAATTGTTTTCGAAAAACTTTGGTGACTGAGTACCTAACCGGACCTAGCCAGTACAACCACATTACCCTTAAGTGGGATGGGGCGTAGCGTAGTAGTTTGTCTCGCCTTAGTTTGGGTCCTACAAGTGTAGTGGCAGTCCGACCATGGACGCTTCGACCGGGGTTCTTCCCATGAGAAGGGACGCAACCCATTTGCCTATTCAGGTACGCGGGGTACAACTTTTGAGCTCCCATTGAAAGATGCCTAAGTGGTTGGATGGCATTCCGGAGCGTCGGGTGTGCTGGGGACCTTGCTACTCCTGGACAGCCCCCAGATTCTAGTGTTGGGAGGTACAACTCATTAGGCATGTCTTGGGCTAAGGCGAGCAAGCGAAAAACTGCGATCGGTTATCCGAGCCTCGCGTTTTGACGCTTGGTGAACCAGGGATGATCCCGACGGATTTATCGGATCTTGTGGGGAAAGTGTACATCCTCTGTAGAGTGTAAATCTATTCGAATAGCCGTGTCCGCGATTATGGATGTGGGAAAGGCTGCTGCTTGACATTGAAGAAGTTTTGGTTTATAAAAGTGTTTTCTCAAAAATGTTTTGGGAAATGATACCAGTGGGACTGGTGTAAATGTACATGGGAGGTACGATGGAAAGTTGGAAAAGTTGTTTTGGTCATACTGAGATGGTCGGAAAGAAAAATGGGTCGCCCTTACCTATTAGTCTTCAAAACAAACTTGTTTTCAAAAAGGTTTTCAACAAAGATATAGAGATGTCATACTCTCGAGAGAACCAATCTCTCACTCCTTGTAACCCTAGAATAGTGCATGTTCCTTGCTACTGCCAAATATGCATATCCTTTACTTCTCTCTAAGGTGGTTTGCGAGTACAATTCATAAAGTACTCATGACTTTGTCCCTGGTTATTTACTTGGCCAGACTTGGTGGAGCCCGACAGATGAAGAAGGAGTCGACGACGTCTATGCGAGCTAGGAACGTCTTCCCAGTCAGTTGCTTGTAGGGTTATGGCATGACTTGGGCCATGCGAACGCTTTCGTCTGAAGTATTTCCGCTGTGTGGTTGATGCTCTTCTTCCATTATGGCTCTTATATAAGTATCTTGTCATGTGACCATTGTAATCTTTTTATTCGGTAATATAATGGATGTTATATTTGATACCAGTTCGGTTATACCTTCACGATACACTGATCATGGGATCGTGAATGTGTATGCATAACGGGTGTTTCGGACAGCTAGTCCGAGACCCCACATAGAATCTTTGAAAGAACCAGCTAGCCAGGAGGAGAAGGGCGGGATCAACATCAACAACAACCAACTGAAGCAAATCCTCTACATCAACAAATATTATCTAGGAGCTAGAATGAGGTATACCAAAATCATGAACAAACAACAGGTTTTGTTCATATTTGCACAACCACAATCATAGGATATGACAAAAAAAAATGCACAGAAATTAAAGACAACCATCTATTATAAAAAATAGATCTGACAACAAATTCTTAAAAAGCATCAACAAAACATCTAAATCTGCTCTTTCTTATTAAAATTTCTACAATAAACTATAATGTTCTTTATAAAATAAGAAACATTACCAACAACTTTAGCTGTCTAAGCAACAAAATCCCAAAAGGAAATCGATTCAGCTCATGAGTCACATAGGTCAACCAACCACCAGCTAAAAAATCACACAACCTAATAAAGGGATTCCCAAAATCTGAAGAGTCTAAACCTACAACAAATCATACACAGTGGAATGGACTTCCATGGGCAGATATGATAGAGAGAAATCACCAAGAGACATCAGCTCGATACACCCTACCACCGATGGGTATGCGATCGTATATGGTAGACAGATATCACCGAGAAAAAAATGGTGGAAGGATGGACGAACACCTTAGGTTCAGGATCACTCGAGCCCAACATATCCGCCTACAGCTTCAGCAAATTGAATAAGCCCCTCTTCCAACCTTGCAATAATAAGATTAAAAAATTACTTCAAGGAAATGCAAAGAACATTGCCACTCCTCGACATCGCCAGAGAAGAATGCTGGAGGATGGGGAGGGAGGGTGAACGCGAGAGAATCTTAGCTAAAAACCTAGATAGTGGAATATGGGGCAGGGAGTGAGCGCGAGAGAATCAAGGAACCAGACATGGTGAGGAGCGCCGGAGCTCATCGAAGCCGTCCGCCTCCGTCGTTCGGCACTAACCGTCGCCGGCGGTCAAACCACCCTCCTTCGACTATGACGTAGAACCAAATGAAAACGGCAGACGACACGGCCAAACAAATCAAAAAGGCTCACAAAAAAAGGATAAAACGAGCCACAAACCACCCAACCCATAGACACACACACACACATCTTAAAGCAACCCCGAAATCGAACGGCTAAGAAATCTACTAACCTCTAAGCTAAATCTCAGTTTACTGGGAATTAGTAGATCCGAAAAGATAATTCTCACGTGAAGAGGTAACCCCAGTTTAGTTTATTATTATGGAAAAGGGAAAGAAAGAAAAACGATCTATCCGCCGGGGTGGGTGAGAGTGTGTTGGTGTCTTTGCTCTGCTTCTCCTCGAAGAGAAAGGGAAAGTGAAAGTGACGACGATGTCTACAGAGGAGGAAGCTGCGCCGGCGCCGGCGCCGGCAGTGCTGCCGGTGGGCTTCCGTTTCCGCCCGACGGACGAGGAGCTGGTTCGGCACTACCTCAAGGCCAAGATCGCCGGGCGTCCCCACCCGGACCTCCTGGTGATCCCCGACGTGGACCTGGCCACCGTGGAGCCCTGGGACCTCCCCGCCAGGTCCGTCATCAAGTCCGACGATCCCGAGTGGTTCTTCTTCGCCCACCGCGACCGCCCCAAGTACCCAGGCAAGAACCCCCGCTCCAACCGCTCCACAGCCGCCGGCTACTGGAAGGCCACCGGCAAGGACCGCCTCATCCGCTCCCCAAAAGGTGCCCTCATCGGCATCAAGAAGACCCTCGTCTTCCACCGCGGGAGGGCGCCGCGCGGCCACCGCACCGCCTGGATCATGCACGAGTACCGCACCACCGAGCCCCACTTCGAATCGGGCCAAAACGTAAGCAAATCGAATCCCCTCTCTTGTTTTGCTTTGCTTCCATTTCATTCAGTTGTTTTGAGAATGATTGCATTTCATTTCATCACTTGTTTCTTATTTATTATTTCTGTTGTGGATGTGCCAGCTTACAAGACTCAGTTTGCCATAACAATAGGACACAAGACATACTTGCAACAGAAACCATATATATGGCTTGATGACTATCCAATCGTATTCTGTGTTTGTTCAGGGTAGCTTCGTTCTCTACCGCCTGTTTAACAAGCACGACGAAGAAACCCCAGGCTCCAATTCGGAGTCTCCATCCACATCGTCTCGAGGCACCCTGCTACACGCTGATGACGCGGCCACAATCTCCACGATAGAAGACACAACTTCACCATCTGATTTGAGCCAACTTACTGAAACAAAATTAACTAAGGTTCACTCCACGGCCCATCTTCTTACAACCGATGGTGACACAGAACAGGCAAAAGCTCAGGCGAATTACTTGCTTATTTTCCTGCATTTGCTTCACTCTGTTCTGTGTCTCATTTAATGAGAAAATATTTTCTTTGTCATAAAATGCAGGAAGCTGCTTTTCTGGATGTGTTAACCCAGCTTCCAGACCTACAAGCTGAGCAAAGATATGATGGATTCCCTACCATCAGTTCTCCGATGCGTCCTTACACGGATCACCCTTTCGTTGGCAACATGGGCGAGCAAGACTTCTCACCATATATGGACAGTATCATAGCTGAGCAAGATCTGCAAGACATGTTGCTTAATCCAGCCTATGCCAAAAAGGACACTGGAAATGCCGACTCATGTCCTATACCTGTAGTTGCATCGAATGACAACTCAAACAGCATTGCATCCCACTATCACACCCAATGTGAACTACAGCCCGCATTTCATCCTCAGACAGAATCATATGATAGTGGAGTCTTCTATGCCGGGAGCTCAGGCTCATGGTCTCATTATCCCCAACATTTGTTGGATTCTGTGACAGAACCAAGCAGAGGTGACATGATAGATTCAAATGTCTCCAATGGACAAGGGGGTTGGGCAGCGGCACCTTCACAGCAGTCCACAAGTCCAGAATTCATAGACCCGCAACATGGTACTGCTGCAAGAAGGATCCGTCTTGTGCGCGATGTTCAGAGGGCATCTACCTCTCAGCCTATATTGACATCTCATTTGGAAAGCGAAGATGAAGCTGGATCGTGTTGTAGCACAGGAAGTTCATCCAACAACCATGGCGAGGATCATATCAATCTAGATTCCCAAACTACGGTATGACTCTAATTATCTATAATTTATTTAGTATTTACTCATATGGTACTCGGTGGAATAATATTGCCTTGCTCAGGCTGGAGATCTGATGCATATTCAGGACAGAGGGCATAACATCCCTACTCAAGTAGTTTCTCCGGTGGAAGTTACAGACAAGCTGCAACATTTATCATTTAACGGTAATAAACTTTTTAGTGTTGAAACAGGATGGTAGAATGAATCCATGTTTTACAATCCTGAGCTGGATCTGAGATTTTGGTTAATTTTCCCTGCAGATAACATATTAGACCACATTAATCTGACTCGTGGAGCTGGTCTCTCGCAGAGGATCAAACAAGATTCTGCTCAAAATGTGCGCCAAAGACTCCTGCAGAACGGCAACCATGCTCCTCGAGAGGCACCTTCAGAAACAACAAAACGGCCTACAAGTACTGTTTTGCGGTCACTATGGCTGGCTCTCCTTGTGATGGCACCTTTGCTTATCTTGGTTGGGGTATGGAGATCACTGAACTACTGGCTGGTGTAAATGGTTCCTCACTGCTTGTATATATCTTTCTCAAGTTTAGGAACATCAGAGCTATTTTTGTAATGTGGTCAATTCACATTCGAGCTACTTACAACTTCCCAGTGTAAATGATTCACTTGGCAGTTTCATGATCATATCAGTGAAGTGCACCCACAACACAACTTGAAAGGGTCTATTTGAATTTTTTTTTTCTTTGATCCAGATCCTCTATGCATGACCCATTTTGAATGTGTTGGAATCATTCCCATCAGCAGAACAAGTTGGTTTCAGCAACAAGTTTAAGCGACCATGAAAACCGAAGGCTCCCGGGAGCATTTGCTCCCGGTTTTTTCGAAAAATTAAAACAAATCGAAAACTTGTCAAAAAATTCCGGAAAAAATCATGCATGTACCTGACCATGGCATGCACCACCGTGTAAAATTTCGTTGCAAAATGTCATTGTATGCGCCCTGGACAAAAATGACAAATTTCTGACATGAAATGAGATCCAAAAATATGAATCTCAGATCTGGAAATTTGTCATTTTTGCCCAGGACGCATCAGCGACATTTCACAAGGTGGTGCGTGCCATGGTCAGGTACGTGCATGATTTTTTTCAGAATTTTTTGAAAAGTTTTGAAAAACAAAATTTGCTCCCCAAAAATTCGGGAGCAAATGCTCCCGGGAGCAAAGATGAATTTCCGCTCTATTTACTATTTACTTATATAGTACTCTGCTGGAATAATAAGGCCTTTCTTAGGCGGGAGATCTGATGCATATGCAGGACAGAGGGAATAACATCCCCACTCAAGTAGTTTCTTCGGTGGAAGTTACAGACAAGCTCCAACATTTATCTTTTAATGGTAATGAACTTTTAGTGTTGAAATAGGATGTTAGAACCAATCAATGTTGTACCATCCTGAACTACAGCTGAGCTTTTGGTAACTTCGTCCTTCAGATAACACATTGGAACATATTAATCTGCCTCATGGAGCTGGTCTCACGCAGCGGCTCAAACAGCATTCTGCTCAAAATGTTCGCCAAGGACTCCTACAGAATGGAAACCGTGCACCTGGAGAGCCATCTTCAGAAACAGCAAGATGGCCAACTGTTTCTGTTGTGCGGTCGCTATGCTGGCTCTTTTAGTGATGATATCTTTGCTTACCATGGTTGGGGTATGGAGATCGCTAAACTATTGGCTGGTGTAAATGGTTCCTCGCAGTTTTTATATATTTTCCTTATGTTTAGGAACATCCGAGCTATTTTTGTAATCTAATCAATTCATATTCTAGCTACATCTCAAGATTTATCTACCCCCCAGCAAAAAACAACTCCCCGGTGTAAATCATTCACTTGGCAGTTTCATGACCATGTATCAGTGCAGTGCATTCACAACACAATTTCGAAGAGTCTATTTGACCTCTCAAGATTTTTTTTCTAGACCCTTAATCCATGGCCCATTCTGAATGTCTATTCCCATCATCAGTGAAGGAACTCAGTTTCAGCGACAACAAAACTAATAAGGACAAGGCGACTGTGAAAATAGATGGCTGATCGGAGACAAGCTCTACTACCAGATTGAAAAAAAAGTACATTACATGTGTTGGAGGACAAACACACCGAAAGCGATCCCGAGGAAAGTAGCGATGGCAATTCCAAAAATGCCAGCTAGAATCCCTGGAACCATCAAAGAAGTCCAGCCCTTCGTGGTGGCCATCCCGCATGCCGTGGTCGGGCCGCCTACATTTGCATTTGACGCTATCAGCAATAGCTTGTCCTCAAATCCAAGCAGGTTCCCAGCACCCATAATCAGCAGCAGATGCACAGTGATCTGCACGAACGCGAACGCAAATATGCCGGGAGTCGTGTTGATGACATTACTGATGCTTCCATTAGCACCCACAACAGCAAAGAACACCTACAACATTCATTGTCAGGAGGGAGGAAGCAAAACCCTAAATAGCTTAGTTGCAGCATTTCGAACCGAGCAAAGCTCAGACAGAGCAAGTACTTGCCTGCATCAGAATCACTGCCAAGGCCTCGCCTGAAGGAGCAAGCTTTCCGATGTGAGAGGGAAACAATGTTGCCAATGATACGACGATTGCTGTTATGCAGGGAAGGCTTCCCCCTTGTATGCCCAGCAAGCTCGTCATATATTTGCCTGCTTTGCATATCGCAAAGGACACAGCCAATGCTGTTGCACTTTGCAAAACAGGCAACTTATCACCACCAGCTGTAGTAGGTTCGCTATCTCCTGAAGTGCATAAAAATATCTACATCGTTTAGATTGTATTCTAGGTCAGTAATGAGTGAAGGTAAAGCAGACTGATCTTATTCATTTCATATAAATATCAGAAGAACTGAAGTTTTGAGACCTTGGTTTTTCCTTCTTCTGGAGGATTTCGAACAAATTAGGACAAGTTAAGATTTGAACTGGCGAAATATGTAAAATAACTGTGAACATGAGAATGTGACTGACCTATGGACTGCATCGTTTCTGCTGGAATCTTAGCAGCTAATGCGAAAAGCGTAGTAAAATAGAGTGCGCAGATGACATTGTCAGCAGCTAGTCCTGCAGCCAACACTGATGGAGAAACCTGGAGAGCTTCTGAAACAGCAACGTAGTTGACAGCTGAAGGACGAAAACGAAGCCAGTTAACACAACACAATAGACTTTAGTTAGTGAGAGTAGTTTTCCCCTTATCAATATGTTGTGATGTGGAGCAATGCAAGTTTGTTACTAGGAAATATGAAAAGTATCTCTCGAGTTAGCTAACGAGCGAGTGAAGTGAGGACTGGCCTCCTCCTATATGTCGGCTCATGAGAGCGGCCGCAATCTTCCAGTTATCATTTCCCAGCGATCGCATGGGCACGAGCAGGAAGGCCACAACCGTGCCGATCGTTGTCGCCACTGCCAAGATCGATTCATTAGTCGACCTGATAGATTGAAACTGCAGATCGAGAGGAGGCAAGCAGGTAGTGTACCGGATCCGAGGAGGAAGGCGAGGAGGAGGGCGCCGGTGGAGCGGAGGACGCGGCGGAGGTCGGCGGTGAAGAGGAGGAGCGGGACGGCGAGCGGGAGGAGGTAGTCGTACACGACGCGGTAGGCGGGGGCGTCCGCGGCGACGAGGCCGGCGGTGCTGGCGGCGAGGCCGAGGAGCACGGTTACGAGCGCGCCGCTGAGGGCCTTCCCCGCGCGGGTGTTGTTCTCGGACCAGATGCCCAGGGCGGCGGTGGCGAGGAGGACGGTCCAGTTGCCCCAGTGGTCGGAGGCGGCAATGAGGGGCAGGGAAACACCATGGGGCAGGGCTCGGAGGAATGACGTCGGGCGGCGGCGTCGGGATGTGTGGCAAAGCGGGGTAGTGGTGGCGCTGCAGCTGCTACGGGCACCGGCGGTACGAGGAGAAGAGAGGTGGCGAGCTGAGTTCAGTGGGAAGAAGAAGGCCTGCGTCGGCGTCGCGGTGGCCATCGCATTCGATGGTCAACGCCGCCGTTCCTGGGACCAGAAATGGATTTCTTTGAGAACTAACTACTCAATGCAACAGGCTTCCTTCCCGCTCCTCCACCGCTCCCGTCCGGGTGTCTCCACGGGGCTGACGCAAACGGAATTAAAACGTTGACCAACGGAGGATTGACTCTTCTTGTGGATGGTAACCCGCCCTACTGCTACGAAATTACCGTGATATGGAAATTTAAACAGAAGTAAAATAACCATTTACACACGTGCATGCCGAAAAATTGATCTAAACTCCTGCTCAGCAGCGGGATGCAAATTGATTGGAATATTTTTCGAGACTTAAAAGGCGGTTCAAATTTCCGTCATGAATGCGTATGCGTAGACGCTATGACGAGTTTGCGTGTCCTCCCCTGTGTCTTACATGGCCTTCCCACCAGTGGAATAGAAACCACTTTCGCTCCCGCCACTCCCAAAAATCGTGTTCGAACTAAAGCAATAAAAAAAACTACCCAGTTATGGACGTCCTTGTCGATGTCGCCGCCTTGGAAGCCTAGGCAATCACCGCCCTGCCGACGACGAGACCTCCACCGATGGCGATAATAAGGCGAAGGTGCCAAAGAAGTTGTTGACACCATAGGAGAAATTCATCTAGGCCGTCAAGCGACAGGACCAACCCGCCAATTTCAAGTTGAAGCAAACCCAGCAGGAGGCCGAACCTGCCACGAGGGTGGCCGCCACGCTAGCCTTTCAGATGCAGGCGAACGCCAACACGCATATGAGGTCGAGGCCATGTTCTACTTGACGCAAGAGAGGATCATTGCTAATGCTCCTCCGGCTCCTCAGACATCGTCGGTGAGCTCGGTAAGTTCAAAAGGCACGGCCTTCAATTTTGTCGCCTGCAACGCATTCCCCGGTATGCAGGTCCGCGCGTCGTCCTGTTTCGCCACCTCTGGCTTGTTGCAACCCATACAAAATGATAGGGCCACCCCAAGTCTTGACCTAAACCGCACGCCTGGCGTGGATTCCAGCCCAGCTCCCATATGCAAGACTCGAGCGGTGCCAGTGGAGAACATGTCGGTGCCCTGCAACATGTATGATGAAATGACAGCGCCCGACCCGATGATGGATGACCCGATACGCTCGCTCTCTATCTTGGCATATCCTAACAATTTACATTTGTAGGTGTCCCGGGCATTGGAGTATTTCAAGGCAAAATGGACCAAGGGCTTCCACATGGTCCATTGTTAGAACAAGTTGAAGAAGGCTCCCAAGGGGAAGCTAGGCTATTCGGCCTACAAGGAATCCCTCAAGAATGGCACAGGTAGGGTCCTCATTGATGGCGAAGACGATGCCCCTGGCCAGAATGCGCTTCCATCTCGTCCCAGGGGTCAAAATCCACCAAGGCCGATCCCGCATGCGAAGCTTCAGCCCTTGCATTGAGCGAGGCCTTGAAGGCGATGCTGGCCGAATCTCAAGAAACCATGGCCAAACGAGACGAGAAGAAGCGGCTGTAGAAGGAGGTCCCTGCTGCCATCTACCATCAACCTCACCAAAGAGGCCATAGAGGTGCAAAGGCTTGACGTCGAGGCCAAGTGTTGGGCGGAGGACACCAGGATCATGCTCGCCGACTTGAACAACATGGATGACGACTAGCATTCATTGTTCGAGAAGAAGCGAGCCGAGATCCGCGAACGGGATACCTGATCGCTCATGTATACATTGTGAGCACTATGACCTCCTTCTACCATTGCTACTCATGGCCCCCTTGTGCTCCTTTTGGAACTTAATTTCGTACTGTACTATTTCCATTGTGTAATGGAATACATTAGACATAATTCGTGCCACAGATGTCGCTCTTTGAATGATCTATATATGGCTAGAATTGATCGATTTGTGAAATGCCTAAAACATGGACGGCTTGGGCGTTTCACAAAATGCGTTGGGCCGCTGGGGACACCTCTAGACACGAACGGTCAATCGTGGGTTCGCGACTATTCCCGTGTTTGCGACCGACGCAAACGGACGCGCGCGGACACTTTTGGTAGACGAAATGCATCGGGCCGCTGGAGATGCCTTTAGCCCCCATCCATTTTGTGCCCCTCCCTCCCTGCGTCATCGGGCAAAGCCCGTGTGGCGCGGCGGTGGAAGATCCTCCCAGAGGTTGATTTGGGGGGCGGCGGTGCCCGCAACAATGCGACAGGGGCGACGGCGTAATGTGGTGGTGGTCGGGCGAGCCCTGATCTAGGATTTTTGGGATAGGTGGGCTGAATCCCGCACTTCTACGCATCGTGTCGATGACGGCGACCTCGCATAGCTCATGGGCATGCAGCTGTACTTGCAGCATGAGGATGTCGAGGCAACGGCCACAGAAATGGCGGCGGTGTGCTCCCTGTTCGCCGGAGGTGGGAGGTGGGGGTTGTGGTGGATCTCAAGAACCCATGAAAACTTCTTTGTTGGTGGTGCTCCTCGAGTACGGAGTTGCACTTTCTATGGTGAAAACTCAAGGTTTGTCCTTTATTGGTATACCTAACAATGGCCTTGTTGAAGAATGTGATCTTTTTTCAGGGTGAAAACCTTAGATCGTTCAGGCGATATAACACTTGTGCATTGCTCTCTTATTGGAGGTGCTGCTTTTGGAGAATTTTTTTGTAATCTAGGTGTTCTCTTTGGTGATCGCTAGAGTGTTGCTGCCAAGGGTGATTGATCACTCTGGCGCAATATTTTTTCTCTATTTATTTTACTTTTTGGTTGTTTGTATTCTTGATGTCTTTAGGCATCTTGTTTCTGCAGAAACTGTGTGTAAGTAGTATTCATGTGATATTAATATATTGTCTTTCCAAAAATACAAAATAAATAAAGACCAAAGGATGTTAAATAAGTAAAGTGTGGACTAATGTTACCTATGAGCGTCTACCCAGGTCTTAGGTCTTAGTCCGCAAGTGTTGTTGGAAGGTTATGAGATACCCCCCACACACACACTCCTCATTTGCTATACAGGAGAAGCGTCTGTGTTTTGGCTTTATTTTCTCTTGATTTATATTTAAGTCAATAGGAAACACCGTACTATTAAGAGTTGTGGTCCGGATGAGCTTGTTGGGGATGTTGCCAAAGTCATACACACACATCCTACCACAAAATACATCCATCACACTTTGTGGGTGAGTTTAGTTTATGGATAAAATTCATTTTGGAAGGTCTTCTACGAAACCGTGGTCCCCGCGGATTGAGTCGGCGGTCGCCGGATGGTCCCGGTATATGACGAATGGCTACACCGAGCGCGATTTCAGTGGTCACTGGATATGGTTTCGGCGTGTCAGATACAATCCGGCAGGAGAGTCGACGTGCCGGTTTGAAACTGACCCATTCGTTTGCACTGGTAGCCGAACCAGCATGGAATCTGGTCTGCCGGTTTGCTTGCCGGACCAAGTCGGTGGGAGGTTCGGCACCGCCAAACTTACAATCGGTTTGGTGCATGAACTTCCCCAAACGGCTAGTTTTTTCCTTGGACAGTAAATACCCTTTCTTCCAGCTTGAAAGGGTTAGGTCAACCATTCATTTCACATTACTGTTTTCTCTCTCACACACACGAAACTTGAGGATCTCACGTTCTGCCTTGAGTTCATCGAGTAAGCTTGTTACTATTGCGTTTGTGGGAACCCTAGGCGGCTAGGATCGCTCGGAAGCATCTGGGTTGTGGATTTACTCCAAGAAGAAGTTTGTGAGGGTTTGGAGACTACCTTAAAGTCTACCACGAGTGAGCGAGCTATTTCTTCATGGAATAGGCTCCGGAGAATAAGGTGGGCCTTCGGGGGATCTCACACCTCTCCAAGGTGACATACCTTCCTATCAAGGAAGGAAACACAGAAATACATCTTCGTGTTCGTGCTCGTGTTCTTTGGTTAATCATAACCGATCTCTTTACATGTGTTGTTTACTTTTGTGATAGCATTCGTGCTTGAAATATCTTGTAGCATCATCTAGATTGTCTCACCTTGTTTGCATTAGACAAACAATCTCCAACCACAAGGCATCAAAATAGTTGTATTTGCACAACAAGTGAGAAAAGGGATATGGAGACGGTAGTTGGAGCTCCAAACTCGTTGTATTGCTGTTGGCTACACGGCTAGAACGTGTGATAAAGATCAAATGTGAGAGGTAGCGTATGCTTGCATCATCATGCACAATGATTGTGGATGATGAGCATGATCTTGAGTTTGATTTCATGTGACCTCATTTCGACTTAGTACACGGAGAGGCTGAACTAGAAAAATATTCGATATGCATCGGCCAATTCATGACAAGGAGGTACATCAACAACTTCTTGATGATCTAGTTATGTGTGCACATCATGGAAACATGTAGTTTATTGTCACGCCGTCTAGTGCACAATTTTGTGTATTTTTTGGAATATTGCTAAAAATGTATTTTAATTTGAATTATTGTTTGAGATGTGTTGTTTGATTTTTTTGAATCAATATATGTGCAGACAGTCATCTTTGACATTATTTGTATCATAAAGTATATTGTAGAAGCAGAAAATTGAGGAAAGGGGAAAAAGAAATGAAGTGGACAGATGGTGGGGACACCCTTGGAAATAGGGTGAATTTTCTGACTCTATTTTTTTTTGCGAAAAGAACCACTGATCTATTAATCATCATCAACGACTGTACATAGAACAATAAAAGTATTAAAAATTATATAAAGATCTTTACAGCATCTAGCGGAGACTACAAAAACTGGTTATCCAGATATTATTCATATATGGACCAATAGAGTAGACAAATGGCGCAGAGTTTGCCCTGATCATATTTAGGAGGAGCAAGTGATGATATATCCAGCCGGCCGGGACCCGGGAGCGGGAGTGGATAGATGGTATATGTACGTACGTTGCAGTTGCAGACAACACGAAAATGAGATGATGCATATGTGGACCATAACATCACAAGACGGGAGGTACAGTTATAGGATCATCTTCTATCATCTCACCCGGCCAATGGGGCTCAGGCATTCAGATTTTGGTTGCATCCCTGTCCAACCAAACCGCTGCATATATGTCCATCCCTGTCCATAAAACCCACACTTCACCAGCACGCCCTACCTAGCTAGCTGCGCCACTCACTCGCTACTAACACCAGATCGGAGCAATGGCCGCCCTTTCCTCTGCAGCCGTGACCGTCCCTTCCTTCTCCCGGGCCGCCGTTGCTCCCCGGAGCTCCAGCAGCAGGCTGGTGGTGCGCGCCTCGTTCAGCAAGGCCTGCGGCGCCGCCGCCGTGGCCGTGGCCGCCAGCGCGATGCTGTCCGGCGGCGCCATGGCGCAGGACGTGCTCCTCGGCGCCAACGGCGGCGTGCTGGTGTTCGAGCCCAACGACTTCAGCGTCAAGGCCGGCGAGACCATCACCTTCAAGAACAACGCCGGGTACCCGCACAACATTGTGTTCGACGAGGACGCCGTGCCGTCCGGCGTCGACGTCGCCAAGATCTCCCAGGAGGAGTACCTCAACGCCCCCGGCGAGACCTTCTCCGTCACCCTCACCGTGCCCGGGACGTACGGCTTCTACTGCGAGCCACACGCCGGAGCCGGCATGGTCGGCAAGGTCACCGTCAACTAAGCTTAGCTGTCTTGCCACAAAATTTGGACGTGCCAATCAATTGTACTACGATCTGTTTTATGTATTATAAGATCGATCGATGAGGCTCTTGTTTATAAGTACTCGCGCTCCTTCATACCATCATATAATAATCTGTGTATGTCTATATGTTTTATTTTATTTTTGCAACAACCTTTTGCTCTGCTTACTTACAGCACAGTTAAGCTAATTTCACTGTAGTAATTTGTAGTCTTAACCACCATCTCAACTCACACTATTGCGCTTCCTTCAAGCCAAGAAAATCAAAGATATATTAACACTTGTAGCAACATCTCAGCTTTTACAATTCCACTTCCATCATAACAGCATTTCGGTGTAAGCAAAATAAACAGAAAATGATACATTTATTCCACTCAGATATATGCTTTCAAACTGTGTGTATGCTTCTGCCTATTTGGGTGCTCAAGCTAGAGCTGTTTGTGTGTAACAGTTGATAGTCTTGTCCTTCTCTGTAACATCTGGTTCGCAATCATCTTTTCACATGCTTGGCTGGCTAGATCTTTACATGTAACAAAACCAAGTAAGAGTAAACTTCCATGTACACTGTAACCCAGCCTCGTCTAGCGGAAGTAGCCGTAGAGCTCCAGGAAGCAGATGCAGAGATTCCAGTTGTTCGACACACCAGCCGTTGGGCCTGTCAGAGCAAGCCTGAAGAACCGGAAGGGCAACAGCGCCGATGGGCCAGTGATTGGCCATGACGCAAACTGGCCTGGATGGCAAATGGTCCGCTCGTCTTCATGGACACCAAGGTTTGTCCAGTTCTCACCGTCCATCGATCCCTGATCCAGTCTCATGTCAACCCTTCATCTCTCGAAAGAAAATTCTCGCAAAGGGGGAAAAAGGGGAAAAAAAAGTAAAGGTACCTGAAGAACCCAAGACCTCATAAACGTTCTGGAGCCATCCTGCCTCACTGTGTAGTAGTTGCACATAAGCTGCACAAGCCCACGTGATAACTTATCATTTTTGGCTCACATTACACAAAATAACTTTTATTCTTTCTTCAGATAAACAACCTGATGGTCCTGTCCAATGTCTACCATCCACCAAGAGCACTTCTTGCCATCGTCGTCACGAGGCCCGGCAAAGCAAGTCGCCTGATGTCATGTACCAACATGTGAACTTCATCCCAAGCAAGGGGCTAATAAATATATGTTTGCCAAGCATTTCTAGCAACATCAATACCTGGTAATTTTTTGAAACAAGAACCTTCGGATCTGTGTACCTTGAATTTGGGCTGCTTGCCATTACAGTGATATTCTAGTAGAACAAAATCAAGGCCACAATAAACTTGAGTAATTATGTCGAATACTCACAAACACAAATAAAGCTTCTCCTTCTCTTACCTTGGCCAGAACAGGATTGATCCATTGGTGCTTCCCAAATGAAGTCCCAGCATAGTAGATTACACCATTGTTATCACCATCCGAAATATACTGAAGCTCCCTATAACTTGAGCGTCTATGTAGAAATCTCTCACTGGAAGGTTTAAGGTTCATAAATTTTCAGGCATACCTACAACTCTTACTGCAGCTGATCATACATTAACATATACTGACCATTTGTTTGTTGTTGGCATCCTTGGTCCAGCATTGGAGAACTCAACGGCTTCAGCAACCTGTTACACAAGATATCAGCTGTACTCTTCCTGTGTAGAATCTCATACCCTGACACGCCACAAAAAAGGACATAAATTACTAACCAACTTTCCAAACAGTTGTATGTGCTTTGCAAGGTTACTTTTTTCCATCTGCGGTGAAATAACAAGTGCTGTTAGCAGCTTAACAAGAAATTTCAGTGATAGGTAAAAACTGCTCCATGATAGGACAATACAACAAAAGGCAGTACCCGCTGAAGGAGAGACAGCTGCATTAGAGGGAAACGCACAAGTGGTAGTAAATCATTGATGGTGGTAAGCCTCTCCCCAAAGAGTTGCTCTGGTGTCGAAGTGCTTAATAGTTTATCTACAGAATTCCAGTAACAAGTTTCAGAAGCCTCCATGCACCATGTTAAGATGGCATCCAGAACCTTCTCTTCCGACGTCACAGTCATATCAACATGCTGTAAAATTACTACTATTATGAACAATGTTGACAAAAAAAACTAGCTACAATAATGAGCAACATTAGTCCATTTAGGACAAAAATTATTCTCAAGAAACTTAGCACGCAATTCTGAACATATGTTTTCAACTATTTAATCCTTAACTCAACTTCAATACATGCGCCAGAGATACCACCAGTGTTCAGATTACTATGTTGGCAAAACTAACATTTGAAGTACTCCCTCCGATTCATATTACTTGCCACTAGTATGGATGTACCTAGAACTAAAATATGTCTAGATACATCAATATTAGTGGCAACTAATATGGATCGGAGGGAGTAATAAAAGTGGAGAACTTAACAATCTATACCTAAAACCACATGAGACTTTAAAAAAAAAAATCTGAATATGTAGGTTGATCAACAGAACCCACCCAGCATTTGCAAGGTTAAAACCGGAAAAACTTGCTTGCTAGGTAAAATCCAACAATTAGACATGAAAAGAATTGTAGAGCTTCATCAGCTCTATTATAATTGTAAGTTGTTTCTAGTAAAATCGATGCACTTGTGGGAGGTGACACTTGAAGCAACCTATTACAGATTTCAAATGTGATGTTCAATCTCGATGGGCACCTTTATCTATTTTCTCAGACATGATTCATATTTGGCCCGACTGCTGGGCAATTGATCAAATGAAAACAGTATTCTAACTTGCCTGAAGAATATCCTTAAATGTTGCCTCATCTAACAACACAAAGTCCGTGCAAGCAGTTGTGCAATAATCAAAGTGCGTTGCAAAATTCCGCTTGCAAATTTCTTCA
Organism: Lolium multiflorum; assembly: GCA_030979885.1. Lineage (NCBI taxonomy): Eukaryota > Viridiplantae > Streptophyta > Magnoliopsida > Poales > Poaceae > Lolium > Lolium multiflorum. The sequence goes on along the minus strand of JAUUTY010000620.1, from coordinate 112,049 downwards.
AGCAATTTACAAGACGCGATTGATGACACTGCTTGTAATACTGAACATACTGTGTCCTGCAATAAACTTTCAGGGGTCAGTCTACGCTGAGCCAGCTAGCAAGTTCACCAAATTTGCAGAAGCCATATCCCTTAAATTCGGAAAATAAGCTTCTTCCAGTAGGACACTCGAATCCTGCATGTATAATGCAGATGGAAAGTTGTATCAATATCTTAAAGACTTGATTTCTGAGGCCAATGACCCTACTTATTATTTGTCACGACCAGCACAGGCCCAGGCAAAGTCTTGAATAGCAACAGATAAAAGCTACATAGATTGCAATGAATAGACACTACAGAAGCCAGTACTCAGTATTATTTTAGTTTTTTTAATACACGAACATGGCTACATGCAAAATGAAGTTTACAAAGTGTTTTTGTATGAACAACAGTGCTCTATAATTTGGTGGTAATAAAGTGTTTATCATAAATAGTCTTCAGCTCTACTAAATTTCACTATCAGCAACTTCTATCACTCTATATAAGAGAAAACAAAGGTACCTCTGAAAGGAATTCCATAATTTTTTTACAGCACTCAAACTGAAGAACAGTGATGCCGAACTGATCCGATAATAAGAGCAGCTGAACCAAAACTGAAGTGATATACCGGTTATCGACTATGAGTTCCCCACTGTACATAAACTGAAGGAGGAGAGAAAACGCTTGAGCAGAAACATCTTCGAAAAATACATTCGGAGCTTTGCTTTCTTTCATCCCATTTGTGAACATCTGCATATGTACACCCACATCGTTGGTTATGCTAAGGTTGATGGATTATGCCAAAATGTGAATATTACAAACTGACAAAGATTAGAAACAGATACAATGTGGAACAACAATGTACCTTGGTGAATGGCATGCTCCACAAGCTAAGGATGAGTTTGTGAGCCTGGGCAACTAGACCGTGTCCAGTAACAAAGATATTTATGTCACTATGTTCACCACTTGCAAGGAACTGTTTAATTTTTTGCACACACACTGGAGCCTTGAAAGGGAAATAGCCAACCTGATGAGCTTGAGATCCACTACTTGATACTTGTAAGTTGTTGCTAGAAGCAGAGAGTTTGTTACCAATCTTAGTCAAACAGTAGAGCATTTCTTCACAACGTTTTACCAACGGTTCAACTTTAAATTGTAAGCTCAACTCCAGCAGTGAATCCAGATGCCACTCTGCAATCTGAGTCGACACAAAAATAAGAGCACCATATACGATAAACAGACTACAGCTTTGCTCTGTTTCAAAAGAAGAGCATTTAAAAAAAAATCAAAGCTTACCTGAGTAGAACCTGCATAGATATACTCAAGAAGAGAGCGGAGAACTGGGTAGGACACTGACGGAAGGTCGATGGTAGATCCATTCATTGAGCTAAAATCAAACTCTCCGGAAGCGGCCAAGACAATTTTGTGCGCAGGGATGACCTTCCTTTCAGTGCCAACAACAAATATAGCATCAGAGAAATCCCAGCTCTCAAGAAAGTCTGAAATTAGCCTTTGCTCGCAGCCATCTTTTGGTTCTTCGTTTTTGGTATGGCCTCCTTCCCCATGCCGTTCAGCATAAGCATACTCGATTTGGCTCCAAAGGATGCTGTTCTGAGGAGCTGATGGAAGCACGCTTATATTTCGATAGCCCACGTGCTTGTCCCAGCTGGACAACCCCACGTACTGAACACTTCGGTTGGGATCAGGGTCAAGCCACTGGAACAGGACGTTGTTGTTTGGATGCCTTCCTTGCCCAATGCTTATCAATCCATCGTAGATGCTGATCCAGTAGCTCTGGAAAGACGACAAGCGGCATAACCCGATACCAGCTTCATCGACAACAGTCCTTCCGTCCACTTCGATCTTCAACCTTTTGTTCCTATGGCTGCCCAAGATGACGGTGTAATGACGAGCGCTGTCCATCCTGTAGTGGTAGTGCTGGCTCCCAAGCTGCTCGCGGAACACCAGGGTGACATCGTTCTGAGCAGACGCCTCGAACACGATGCACCCGCGGCCGGCCTCGGCGAAACGGAACTCCTCGCCCCACACGCACTCGAAGGGGGCGACCGTCAAGGATCTCTTTCTGTCCTCTATTCTCATTGTGCAAGTAGTTTTAACTGAAAGAGGGAGGACAAAATCACGTTGTACATCAAGAGCAATTGGCAAAAATATGAGACTTGTAGTAAATCAAATAACTAAGGAAGTAAAGAAGAAGAAGAAACAAGACACAGAAATCATATCAAACAAGGAAGGGGCATGGCCTAGCATGAGGTTTGAAATATGAAATACAACATGTCACTTTCTCCATCCTATAACATAAGATGTTATTACAAAGATCCATATGGGTTGGATTCGTTTCCCCCTGCACCCTAATTTACAAAGATCCATTTCGTATACAGTCAATGCATCCAGATGGGATTTTTGGAGGTTAATCAGTTTGGGTACGAGTATTAATCACTAAAACAAATACCTCGAATACCAGTCAGTGTCAAGGTTGCGGACGGGGTAGACGCGATGCGGTGGAGAGAACCGGAGGGGAAGCGGCGATGGCGGTGGGGGGCACGGAGTCGGCGGCAGATGTGGGCACAACGGCGGTTGGTCGGATTGGAGCTTGAGAGAGGGATAGGGAGGGGATGGTGGAGAGAGAAATTTTGTCTGACCTGTGTGATGCCAGTTCATGGACTTTTTTTGGGAGAGGGGGGATGGATCTTTTCTTTTCTTTTATATTTAGTAGGGCGACAGATAGGTTATCCTTATCCAAGAAAGTTTCGGTTTCACGTGATTCGGAAAACGATGTGAGTTGAAGAAAAAAATTCTATGAAATCTGGTGCAAATGCATCTGAAGGAGAAGTCATAAACAATCTATTTGGGAAAAAAAAATTCTAAGTTCCGAAATTTCTTTGTACTCCCTCCGGTTCATATTAATTGACTCTAATATGGATGTATCTAGAACTAAAATGTGTCTAGATACATCCATATTGAAATCAATTAATATGAATCGGAGGAAGTAGTATCAAATAAGCCCAAGCCTATTTCATAACCTAATCTCACTGTGTAATTTTGTTTTCGAAATGTTTCCAAATATTACTTTTAGTTGAATGCAGGTATTATGGAAAATGATAGTCAGTTAAATACTATATGTCCTCGTAAAAAATGATAATCAGTCTGAAATAATTGATGTAGAGTTTTAAAAAATTAACCTTGCATACAAAAAAAAGCATTTGTCTTATCCCTTACAACAGAACGAAGTGGCTCGCTTGGTTGGGTATTTGGATACAAGATGGTTGCACCACCAGCCCTCTCACCCGACACCGGCTTCCCTCCACCACCACCTCTCGGGTCGCCTCGCACGGGGCGACTCCAGAGGTTCCCCACCGGTCTCCTCGTGAGAGGTCGCCGATCTGGCGATCTCCTCCTCAAAGCTATCGGTGGCGGTGGTGGCAACACCTGGGAAGTAAAGACGGTGGGTGAGTGCAGGCGTGCCCGATGGTTCCCTTCACGCGGAGCGGGGGCGTCACCAGGGCAACCACATGGGTGGAACGTCGGATGTGTCGCGGGTTGGCGGCTCCTCTAGAAGTCGTGGTCGGACTCGTCTGATCGAATTCTTCAAGGTAGAGCAGCGACGAAGCATGGTGGCACATCGCTCCCCAACAACGTCTTCGCTCGTGGCGAATTTGGGAGGCAAAGCTCTGTTCGGTCTAGGTTGACAATGGTGGCGCTCGTGGGCATCGTTGCCTTGTTGAAGGTGTCGTTGATGCGAATCTCCTACCCCGCACACATGTTCCGGGGGAAACCCTAGATTTGGGTCTCCAGGATCATTCGATGGCGATACTTTTGGTGTTGTTCTCCCTCTTAGGGGCATCGTTTTGGAACAAGTTTTGGTTGGAGGGTTCTAGTCCTGGAACGGTGTTGCATATATCATGTCGGCAAGTCCCAACGATGTAGCATCTCGGAGTCTCGACGGTGGACGTGTGATGATGGACGCGCGTAAGGGTGGTGGAATTATCTGGCGACATTGATGACAAGCGTGACAAGAATATATTGGAGATATGTAGACATGCAATAATAAATTTGTCATTATAATATCTTTATGTTTATGATAAATGTTCATTTGTCATGCTATGTGATGGCGCGTGATGCACACGTCCGTTGGGAACCCCAAGAGGAAGGTGTGATGCGCACAGCAGTAAGTTTTCCCTCAGAAAGAAACCAAGGTTATCGAACCAGTAGGAGATGAAGGACACGTGAAGGTTGTTGGTGGAGGAGTGTAGTGCGGCGCAACACCAGGGATTCCGGCGCCAACGTAGAACCTGCACAACACAATCACAATACTTTGCCACAACTTAACAGTGAGGTTGTCAATCTCACCGGCTTGTTGTAAACAAAGGATTAAACGTATGGTGTGGAGAATGATGTTTGTTTGCGAAGAACAACAGAGAACAGATATTTTAGATTGTATTTCAGATGTAAAAGAATGGACCGGGGTCCACTTCACTAGTGGTGTCTCTCCAATAAGATAAATAGCATGTTGGGTGAACAAATTACAGTTGGGCAATTGACAAATATAGATGCACATACATATCATGATGACTACTATGAGATTTACTTAGGGCATTACGACAAAGAACATAGACCGCTATACAGCATGCATCTATGCCTAAAAAGTCCACCTTCGGGTTAGCATCCGCACCCTTCCAATTAAGTTGCAAACAATAGACAATTGCATTAAGTATGTGTGTAATGTAATCAACACAAATATCCTTAGACAAAGCATTGATGTTTTATCCCTAAACAACATCCACAACCTTAGGGGTTGTCACTCCCAGATTCAATGGAGACATGAATCCACTATCGAGCATAAATACTCCCTCTTGGAGTCACAAGTATCAACTTGGCCAGAGCCTCTACTAACAACAGAGAGCATGCAAGATCATAAACAACACATATATGATAGATCGATAATCAACTTGACATAGTATTCAATATTCATCGGATCCCAACAAACGCAACATGTAGCATTACAAATAGATGATCTTGATCATGATAGGCAGCTCACAAGATCTAAACATGATAGCACAAGAGGAGAAGACAACCATCTAGCTACTGCTATGGACCCATAATCCAAGGATGAACTACTCACGCATCAATCCGGAGGCGGGCATGATGATGTAGAGTCCTCCGGTGATGATTCCCTCTCCGGCAGTGCCGGAGGCGATCTCCGAATCCCCCGAGATGGGATTGGCGGCGGCACAGAACTTTCTCGTATCGTGGCTCTCGGTAATAGGGTTTTCGACGGAGAGATATATAGGCGAAGGGGCGAGTCGGAGGCGCGAGGGGCCACCCATAGGGCGGCGCGCCTAGGGGTGGGGCCGCGCCCCCTAGGGTGTGGCCGCCTCGTCGCCCCTCTTCGTCTCCTCTTCGGACTTCTGGAAGGCTCCGTGCAAAATAAGACCGTGGGCTTTTGTTTCGTCCAATTCCGAGAATACGTGTAGGATTTTGAAACCAAAAAGCAGAAAACAGCGGCGCTTCGGCATCTTGTTAATAGGTTAGTGCCGGAAAATGCATCAAAATGATGTAAAGTGTATATAAAACATGTGAGTATTGTCATATAACTAGCATGGAACATAAGAAATTATAGATACGTTTGAGACGTATCAAGCATCCCCAAGCTTAGTTCCTACTCGCCTCGAGTAGGTAAACGATAACAAGGATAATTTCTGAAGTGACATGCTACTATCATAATCTTGATCAATACTATTGTAAAGCATATGAGATAAATGAAGTGATTCAAGCAATGGTAAAGATAATGACTAAACAACTGAATCATATAGCAAAGACTTTTCATGAATAGTACTTTCAAGACAAGCATCAATAAGTCTTGCATAAAAGTTAACTCATAAAGCAATAGATTCTTAATAGAAGGTTTTGAAGCAACACAAAGGATGATTAAGTTTCAGCAATTGCTTTCAACTTGTAACATGTATATCTCATGGATAATTGTCAACATAAAGCAATATAACAAGTGCAATAAGTAAACATGTAAGAATCAATGCACACAGTTGACACAAGTGTTTGCTTCTAAGATAGAAAGAAGTAGGTAAACTGACTCAACATAAAGTAAAAGAAGGGCCCTTCGCAGAGGGAAGCATGGATTACTCATGTGCTAGAGCTTTTTATTTTGAAAACATGGAAAAAAATTGTCAACGGTAGTAATAATTCATATGTGTTATGCATAAAACCTCCTATAAGTTGCAAGCCTCATGCATCGAATACCAATAGTGCCCGCACCTTGTCCTAATTATCTCGGATTTCCATGGATTATCATTGCATTACATATGTTTCAACCAAGTTTCACAAAGGGGTACCTCTATGCCACCTGTACAAAGGTCCAAGGAGATAGATCGCATTTGATTTCTCAGTTTTGATAGATCACAACTTGAGGACATCCATACCGGGACAACATAGAAAACAGATAATGGACTCCTCTTTAATGCTTAAGCATTCAAAAGAGATTGAGGATTAATGTCCAAGCTGAAACTTCCACCATGATACATGGCTTTGGTTGGTGGCCCAATGTTCTTCTCTAACAATATGCATACTCAAACCATTTAATCATGATAAATCACCCTTACTTCAGACAAGACGAACATGCATAGCAACTCACATGATATTCAACAAAGTAAAAGTTGATGGCGTCCCTAGAAACATGGTTACCGCTCAACAAGCAACTTATAAGAAATAAGATACATAAGCAACATATTCAATACCACAATAGTTTTTTAAGTTATTTTCCCATGAGCTATGTATTGCAAAGACAAGGAATGAAATTTTAAAGGTAGCACACAAGAAATTTACTTGGAATGGTAGAGAAATACCACATATAGGTAGTTATGGTGGACACAAATGGCATGAGTTTTGGCTCAAGGTTTTGGATGCACGAGAAGCATTCCCTCTTAGTACAAGGCTTTTTTTTTAGGTAAAACAGTGGGAAAGGCTCCCACTGCAATTTTTTATTATATATAAAAAAAAGAAACAAACTGTACAAACATATATACAAAAAGAGAATGAAAGAGAAAGAAAGAAACTAAAAAACTAAGAAGCTAAAAAAGAAAGAAAGTACAAGGCTTTGGCTAGCAAGGTTGTTTGAAGCAAACACAAGTATGAACCGGTACATCAAAACTTACATAAGAACATATTGCAAGCATTATAAGACTCTACACTGTCTCCTTGTTGCTCAAACACTTTTACCAGAAAATATCCAGACTTTTAGAGAGACCAATCATGTAAACCAAATTTCAACAAGCTCTACGGTAGTTCTCCACTAATAGGTTTAAACTACATGATGCAAAAGCTTAAACATGATCTATGAGAGCTCAAAAAATTGCGAAGTATCAAATTATTCAAGATAATATACCAATTACCACATGAAGCATTTTCTGTTTCCAACCAAATAGCAATCAACGAAGCGGCTTTCAACTTCGCCATGAACATTAAAGTAAAGCTAAGAACACCAGTGTTCATATGAAAAAGCGGAGCGTGTCTTTCTCCCACACAATGAATGCTAGGATCCGATTTTATTCAAACAAAAATAAAAATAAAAACAAACAGATGCTCCAAGTAAAGCACATAAGATGTGACGGAATAAAAATATAGTTTCACTAGAGGTGACCTGATAAGTTGTCGATGAAGAAGGGGATGCCTTGGGAATCCCCAAGCTTAGATGCTTGAGTCTTCTTGAAATATGCAGGATGAACCACGGGGGCATCCCCAAGCTTAGACTTTTCACTCTTCTTGATCATATTGTATCATCCTCCTCTCTTGACCCTTGAAAACTTCCTCCACACCAGACTCAAAACAAACTCATTAGAGGGTTAGTACATAATCAAAAATTCACATGTTCAGAGAGGACACAATCATTTTTAACACTTCTGGACATTACCCAAGGCTACTGAAAGTTAATGGAACAAAGAAATCCACTCAACACTAAAAGAGGCAATGCGAAATAAAAGGCAGAATCTGTCAAAACAGAACAGTCTGTAAAGACGAATTTTTTCGAGGCACTTAATAGGCTCAGATAAAAAGGCTCAAATTGAATGAAAGTTGCGTACATATCTGAGGATCACGCATGAATTTTTTCAGCATTTTACGAGTTTCCTACAGAGAGATCTACTCAAATTCGTGACAGGTAAAAATCTGTTTCTGCGCAGAATCCAAATCTAGTATCAACTTTACTATCAAAGACTTTACTTGGCACAACAACGAAATAAACATGATAAGGAGAGGTTGCTACAGTAATAACAACTTCCAAGACACAACAAAACAGTAGTAAAAATAAAAACAACATGGGTTATCTCCCAAGAAGTGCTTTTCTTTAACGCCTTTTAGTTAGGCGCAGAAAGTGCAAATCAAGTATTATCAAAGGAAGAAGCATTAACATTATTACCAGGGGCTTTGTGTCTACCCTTCTTACTCTTATTCTTACTCTTTGGTTTAGGAAATATATGACCGCATCTAGGTGTAGAGGTAAAATTTAGAGTGTCTTTCCCCACATCTATGGTTGCTCCCAAGAGTTTCAGCAGGGATCTTCCAAGTGTGATTTGTCCTGTCCCTACACATTCAATAACGAGATAATCAGTGGATACCGTTCTTCAAGAAGGGTTGTGAACACACCTTCAGCTATTCCCTTAGGAATTATAACAGAGTTACCAGTAGAGTTATTCCTTCTCCACCTTCAGTAAGTCCCCAGAGTGTCAAAGATTCATAAATACTTTTAGGCATAAGGCAAAATTCAGACATAATATCACAACGGGCATAAAAAGTTTCACCACCAATAGCAACTTTAATAGTAGGGTCCCACATTGAAGGTTCAGAGTTTACTGGAACATAATCAAAATGCTCATGAATCTGACTATACCCTTCTTTTAAGCAAGATATATTTGTCTCGAGAGTGTTTAATCTATTATAAATACTAACAAGAGATGAATCAAAATTATTAGCTGAGCTAGATGATGCAACCAATTTTTTTATGGCATTAAAAGCTTGATCCCCATCGCAATGAAGGAAATCTCCTCCCACTAATCCAAGGCATATCTATAGCGAAGAATAAGCCCAAAATAAAAGTTACTAAGAAGCAGGCTTAGAGTCATTTTAGGTTCAGTTTTACCATAAGAACCAAAAATTCTAGACCAAGCTTCCTTAAAACTCTCCTCATCCCCTTGTTTAAAAGTAAAGATCAATTCCTCAGGTGACAGAGTAACAAGTACAGGACTAGACATGATAACAAATTAAATGCAAGTAACTAATTTTTTTGTATTTTTTATATAAAGAAAGCAAACAAAACAGGAAATAAAATAAAGTAAAGCAAGTAACTAATTTTTTTTTGTGTTTTTGATATAAAGAAAGCAAACAAAACAGAAAATAAAATAAAGTAAAGCAAGACAATAAACAAAGTAAAGAGATTGGGTGTGAGAGACTCCCCGTGTCTTGATCTCCCGCAACGGCGCCTAAAACAGTTGTGGCGTGCAGTTGACGTGGGAGATAGAAATCTTTGTGGTGTAACTTTTCTTCAGGTCCCCGGCAACGCGCCGAAAACAGTCTTGATGGTGCGTGATGCACACGTTGGGAACCCCAAGAGGAAGGTGTGATGCGCACAGCAGCAAGTTTTCCCTCGAAAGAAACCAAGGTTATCGAACCGTAGGAGATGAAGGCCACGTGAAGGTTGTTGGTGGAGGAGTGTAGTGCGCGCAACACCAGGGATTCCGGCGCCAACGTGGAACCTGCACAACACAATCACAATACTTTGCCCCAACTTAACAGTGAGGTTGTGAATCTCACCGGCTTGCTGTAAACAAAGGATTAAACGTATGGTGTGGAGAATGATGTTTGTTTGCGAAGAACAAAGAGAACAGAGATTGCAGTAGATTGTATTTCAGATGTAAAAGAATGGACCGGGGTCCACACTCACTAGTGGTGTCTCTCCAATAAGATAAATAGCATGTTGGGTGAACAAATTACAGTTGGGCAATTGACAAATAGAGATGCACATACATATCATGATGACTACTATGAGATTTACTTAGGGCATTACGACAAAGAACATAGACCGCTATCCAGCATGCATCTATGCCAAAAAAGTCCACCTTCGGGTTAGCATCCGCACCCCTTCCAGCATTAAGTTGCAAACAACAGACAATTGCATTAAGTACTGTGCGTAATGTAATCAACACAAATATCCTTAGACAAAGCATTGATGTTTTATCCCTAGTGGCAACAGCACATCCACAACCTTAGGGTGTTGCTCCCCCAGATTCAATGGAGACATGAACCCACTATCGAGCATAAATACTCCTCTTGGAGTCACAAGTATCAACTTGGCCAGAGCCTCTACTAGCAACGGAGAGCATGCAAGATCATAAACAACACATATATGATAGATCGATAATCAACTTGACATAGTATTCAATATTCATCGGATCCCAACAAACGCAACATGTAGCATTACAAATAGATGATCTTGATCATGATAGGCAGCTCACAAGATCTAAACATGATAGCACAAGAGGAGAAGACAACCATCTAGCTACTGCTATGGACCCATAGTCCAAGGATGAACTACTCACGCATCAATCCGAGGCGGGCATGATGATGTAGAGTCCTCCGTGATGATTCTCGGGGTGCCGGAGGCGATCTCCTGAATCCCCGAGATGGGATTGGCGGCGGCAGCGTCATAGTAACTTTTCTCGTATCGTGGCTCTCGGTAATAGGGTTTTCGCGACGGAGAGAATATATAGGCGAAGGGGTAGAGTCGGGAGGCGCCCGAGGGGCCCACCCCATAGGGCGGCGCGCCAGGGTGGGGCCACGCCCCCCTAGGGTGTGGCCGCCTCGTCGCCCCTCTTCGTCTCCTCTTCGGACTTCTGGAAGGCTCCATGCAAAATAAGACCGTGGGCTTTTGTTTCGTCCAATTCCGAGAATACTTCATGTGTAGGATTTCTGAAACCAAAACAGCAGAAAGGAACTGGCGCTTCGGCATCTTGTTAATAGGTTAGTGCCGGAAAATGCATCAAAATGATGTAAAGTGTATATAAAACATGTGAGTATTGTCATCTAACTAGCATGGAACATAAGAAATTATAGATACGTTTGAGACGTATCACTATGCTATAATTGTATTAATTGGAGACGCAAATATATGTGTGTTCTATAAATAAACCAGATTCTCTAGTAAGCCTCTTGTTTAACTAGCTCGTTAATAAAGGTTTCATGATCATGGACATTGGATGTTGTTGATAACGGGATCATGTCATTAGGAGAATTATATGATGGACACACCTAATGTAAGCATAGAAATAAGATCAGATCGTTAAGTTCGTTTCGTTGTAGCTCTCAAACACGAAGTAATCTAATCCTTATACCATGAGATTAAGTTAATCACTAACACCGGAGGAGTGCTTTGTTGACATCAAATATGATACCATAATAGGGTGATTATTAATGTGCATTGGTATTCTAGAAGTGATAGTTGAAGCACATGGATCAAGAGTGAGATTTATCCATCCAAATGACAGAGAGATATACTCGGGACCCTCTCGGTGAAATCACATCTGAGAAGCTTGCAGGCATGTGACTAGGTCACATGGATGTCATATCATGGAATGAGTAAAAAGTACTTATCGGTAATGAGATCGAACTAGGTATAGATGATACCGATGACCGGATCTCAAATAAGTAAATTATCGCGAGACAAATAGAATTGGTCAAAATGTTTATGGCTCATTCGATAACAGGGTCATCATTGAATATGTAGGAGCTATTATGGGTCTCCAGATCCCATTGTTGGTTGTTGATTGGAGAGATGTATAAATCATGTCTGCATCATTCGCGAATCGTAGGGTGACACACTTAAAGTTTTCGGCGCTTACGATAGATACATGAATATGATTTGGAGACCGAGTGTTGTTTAGAGTTTTGGATTGGATCCAAGATATCACGTGGATGCTTGGAATAGTCCGAGCAATAAGATTCATATATGTCAAGTCACTTTCCGCATTTCGGAAAAGTTCAGGAATTTTCCGATGTTGCACCGGAGGGTTTCTAGAAGGTTCCGGAGGGGCCACCAGTGGGCCCATGATAACCCACAAGTATAGGGGATCGCAGCAGTCTTCGTGGGTAGTAAAACCCAATTTATTGATTCGACACAAGGGGAGACAAAGAATACTTGAAAGCCTTAACAACGGAGTTGTCAATTCAGCTGCACCTGGAAACAGACTTGCTCGCAAGAGTTTATCAGTAGTAACAGTTTTATAGCAGTAGCAGTAGTGAAATAATAGCAGCAGAGTAACTGTAACATCTCAAATTTCAATAAAAGAGAGAAACAAAGATTCCAGAGAGCAAAATTTCAAACCAACAAAAACTTTTTAAAATGCATATAGTACCATGCATAGGACTTGTGCATTTGAGTGATATGCCATGATGATTGTTATTACTTGTTTTTGATATGCTCTAAAACCCTAAGGTGATCATATGAAGATCACCAACCAAATAAATCAAAGAGGAAGAAATTCCAATAAATGAAAAACCCTAAAAACCCTAACATATGTCCTATGGCATTTTTATAAAATTTGACTCTAGACCTATTTGGTCTTCACCATTAGTTGAATAATGTTATTAAACACTTATTACAACTTTTGGAATCAAACAATCACAATTCAAATGAAATTCAAACACAAATCTAGCTCACATATGATATTGGTCAAAAGTGACAATTATAGTCTGGTCACTACTTTGAGCCTTTGCCATTCAATTTTCTCAAACCAAATCTGGTTAACTCTTTGCACCATTTCAAAGTCAACATCAAGGTGAACAACTTTGGTAAAGATCACCATGCCAAAATCATCTTTGATCATGAGCCATGCTCATCCAAAGTCACAACTTTATAACATATGCAACATTCTACACTTAGCCATTTTTGCCAATTCTTGAATTCTAATTTTTCCACCACCACCTCAAATCACCTCTGGTCAAATACAACTTATATCAACACTCACTTTTCAAAAAGATTCACCATTGGAATATTTTCGAATTTGGATATTTTTGCAACTTGCAAATTCGGGCACTATTTGCAACTATTGCAAATAGTGAATCTACCTCACCTAAACTACCCTAACCTACACCATTATGTTCCCTAGTCCCCTAAAACCCTAAGCGATGCACAGTAGTGCTAAGGAGAGGAGGAGAGCAGCTAGGGCATGGCCATGCCGGCCATGTCGCCGAGCCCGACCACCTCCCCTCTCTCCCCTTGCAACCCTGCCCTGGCCACTTCGCCACCGTGCGCCACCGCATCGCCTAGCCCTCCCTAGCACCGACATGGTCAAGCTCGAGCACGACAGCGGCCGGATGACGCGCGCCTAGCACATGCCCTGGACGCCGCTCGTGTCGCGCGCATGCACGCCACGGACACGCCCAGTACACGCGCCGCGCCACCACCTCGCCCTCGCCCTGGACCCGCTCTGGACGCCTTGAGCATCCTCACGCCACCTGGACGCCGCCAGACACGCGCACAGTCCAGACCCGTGCCCGCCGCCACCGGGGACGGTGACAAGATCCCGCCACCGCCGCGACCTGCCTGGAAGCAACGCGACCCAACCAGGCCCTCCCCGACCAAGCTGTCGCCGCCATTCGCCTCACCTGGACACGTAGAACACCCCTACACCTTCGCCTAGCTCGACCCGTCGCCGGAGAAGCCGCGCCATGGTCGCCCGCATCACTGCCGCAGCACCCATGCGCTGCTATAAAAGGAGCACTCCCTTGATGATCCAAGCACACCACCGCACTCCCCACCTCTCACTGCCTCTCAACCACCTCACCACTCTCTCGATTCACACCGGAGCAAGGCCAATCGGGAGCTCGCCGCCGCGGAAGCTCTGCAGCAATCGCCGGCGAACCAGTCCACCTTAGGCGACGCCACCGGTACCTGGAGCTCCGCCGTTGTCCACATCTACTCCAAGCATACTGCCATACCTCGCTGGAGCACTGGTTAGCCCGCCGACCCCCTACCTGAGCCGCCGGTGAACTCCTCTCTCGCTGGCGGGACGATGAACTCGAGCCGTTAGATCTAGTTCTAATCCTACGCCCCACATTGAAACTTACCGCTTCGGTGACGCTGAGTCGCTGACGCGCGGACCCCACCCTGTCAGCGCGCCGCGCGTCTGTGGACCGTGGTTGGGCTGGACTGGTTTGGGCCGATTTTCAAATCTTTCAGCCCAACTAGTTTCCCGCCGGCCTGTTGATTCAAATCCAGTTTAAATAATTGCAAATGAATTTCAATACTGCTGCCACTTTGAAATTCAATAGATTCAAATTGGCTAAACCAAATTTGATGAACTATATATTGTTGGAAAGCTATTGAAATTGTCTATCAAATGCCACTGGTCCCATGACCAGATTCTTTGTAGAATTAATGTGATAAAAATAACAAGGCAGGGACTTTTCCCTATTCAAATAATTCTTAAAAATCAACCAAAATAGATATTAAGTTAATTCCAACTCTAATAGCTCACATTTGACTTACACTAATTGTTTCTGCAAGAAAATGGTGTGGTCACTTTGCATGATCATGCCATAGTTTAATTAATGGATGATATGGCTAGTTTAACTAGTTGATATTGTCCAAAACTATTAGAGTAAATTGTGTGAAGTGTTATACTTCATTTAAACTTGACTCACATGCATTCATGGGATGTTTGTACTTCTGGTCCAAACTCTCTTATATGAATTGCTTGAGATTTAAATCATATGTAGTGTTATTAAAATGGTATGAGGTGATCTACCTCATTTAAATCATTTTCTCAAATGATGATAATGAATGGTTGACTTAGGTCAATACAAATTCATGTATGATTGTTTGAGAAATTAAATCTTAAGAAGATTTCAATGAGAGGAAATTATTTCTCAAGAACAACATGGAAACTATCATTTACATATATAATGAGAGGAAATTATTTTTCCTAAAGCAACACAACAAATGCACCCTAATTGATTTACTTGTGTGCTTAGAATAGTTGTGTGCATATATGTGATGTTTGGAATAGCCATTGAATTAGTGAGTGATTATACTCGTATTCAAATTTAGACGCTAGCACCGGAGAATACCAAGAGGAGGAGGAATTCTATCAAGAGGAGGAGGAGCCCCTTGAGAACTATCAAGGCAAGCTAATATTCTTGCAAAGTGCAAAGCCCCTTGGGGCAAGGCACCATGACTCTTACCTTTTCTTACATAAGCCTATCCCAAGTTTTTACTTTACAAGCTTTTACGTGTTTTCTCAATAAGTTACTTTTATAGTTAACTTTGGTCAAAGTACAAGTTGGTTACTAGAGTAGTGAAGTAGTTTCCATCAAGCAAAGCAAGATAGCACCCCTCATGGATTAGAGCTAGTGCTAATGAATTAAAACTTGACTACTCTAGATGGGAACAATGTGAATTTGAAATGAATTTGAAACCTTGGAATGATGATGCATTCCATTGAATGATTTTTGAAGGTGAATATGAACAAGAGAAGATGGTGATTTTTGATAAACAATGATGTTGGTTTGAATGCGATACCTTTCCAATTATCAAGTACCCCCACAATACCTGATTATGGGTAGGGCTTAACTGGAAGTTTATGCATCTTAGTATGGGTTCTCTCTGAACACACATCATAGGGGTTATGCCGAGGCTGCCTCCGTTGTTGAGAAATGATGTGAATTAAGGTGAATTGTCCGGCCCAAGCCCTGTGCAGTTCCCAGGCTGACTGTCTGTCTTCACTGGGAGGCCAAGCTCATGGGGAGAGGTGCTCATACTAGGATTTGTAAGTGAAAGGTTATGGTTGATGATCCGCGTATGTGTTACGATGATTCGGGGAAATCCCGACGGATGAAATCAAATGTTGTGGCACAAGTGTGCAACCTCTGCAGAGTGTAAACCTATTCGAATAGCCGTCCACGGTTACGAACGGTTGGAAAGGCCATACAGTTTCCGATGTCATCTCTTTGAAAATGATGTTGAAAGGTGATGGTGAAATGACTTGTGGTGAATTGAATTGAAATCACCACATGAATGGTGGGAATGACACTAATGTTCCCACTTGAGTTAGTTAGCACTTGAATAAGCTTTTCTCAAACTTTGTGAACTAAAACTAGCTTTACGCAAATAAACTAGAGCTTAGCCAACCATACTAGAAATGTCTAGCACTTACATTAGTATTAGTTTGCAAGTACTTGAAGTACTTACGGCTTTGTCCCTGGCTATTCAAATGGCCAGAGTATGAAGATGAACAGAACTACCCCAGAGATGACCAGCAGGACGCCTACGACAACTAGGAGTCTTCCAACGTCAAGCGTTGGCCTGTGGACTAGAGAGTCCTTGTATCTTACGCTTCCGCTATGAACTTGTGTTTGTTCGTTGATCAATAGATCAACTATTTGTGTAATATGGATCATGTGATTCAAGTTGTAAGACAATATGGTTTGTAATAAATGATGACTGTGATATTCAGCTATTATGCCTCGCAACAACAATATTCCTGGGATTGCGATGAATGACATAATAGGCATCCGGACTTAAAAATCCGGGTGTTGACAAGTTGGTATCAGAGCCATTGTTTGACCTTAGAAGACCCTAGTTAGAATGGACGTTCATAAAAAAAACTTAACTTTGAAATCAAACCAAGAAGATATTTATGAAAATCTACTTACATTCTTGCCTTTGAGACTTTTTCGAAATTTGAATCATGATCTTTCTTATTCGAATTTACTTAAAATTTTGCCACACTTATTCACTCTCTAACTTACTTATCCATTTAACTTTCAGATGGAGCCGAATGAACCCATCAACACGAAGTTCTATCAGCTGGGGAACGGTGGAAGCCTCGTGTTTGAGCACGACCTCAACGGGGTCTCCGCCTTTCTTGGGCGCCTTCACCCTGAGTTCCACGGAATTCAGGTGAACGATCAGCCCGGTGGCGAACTACAGTGGATCATCACTGCAGATCTGAGAGGCACGATGGAGTCCCCCAACACGGAGAGGATCCTGTTCTCTTTCCGTGAGAGCAACTGGCTAGATGGACTTGCCCGTGCCCTTTAGGAGGCACTCGCTCGTCTTTGTGGCCAGAATGTGGTACGCCTGCTTGCGTCCCGCTTCGCTCACCTGGTGAGGCGTGACGCCTCAGGAGTGCCCATGACTCTGGAGTCGCACCCGGAGCTAAGGCACCACGCCGAGCACCTAGACTTCATGCTGTATCACACGCAGCAGGATCTAGACAACGCTCGGGCGTACGCCAACCAGACGCACCTCGCTCTGGCAACCCATGCGGATGCCATCAAGATGCTCTCCAAGGATCGCAACAAGCTTCGCGTACAGCATGCGAAGAGGGATGCGACGATCAAGCGCCTTCGCGCCAAGATCGCATCTTTGGAGGCCACCATCCAGGACCAGGAGGACCAGCTGAGAGACATGGAGGAGGATGACGAAGGTATCGACCTTCAGGGAGGAGGAGCCTTCCTGAGTGACGATGATGACTTCGAGGAGGACGAGTTCACTGAGGAGGAGGACTACGCTTTCCTGGAGCCGGGACCTGACGACGTTGTTCCGATCGACGTTGAGGACGAGGGTAGTAACACTTGAGCACTGATGTAGGTGTGAGTTGTATCCCGTCCCTTGTATCGTAGCATGTTGAATGGTTCTTAAAACCATGGGAAGTGTTAAGTGTCAAGTGTTAGTTTGTAATGTGTGTTGAATGAATGAATGAATGTTGTGTTTGTCATGAAAAGACTTCAAGTTTCAAATTTTATGAACTAACTCAAAATAAACCATAGAAATTTCCCTCTTATCTCATTATCTTGTCTATGATCAGATGGCCCCTCCCAATCGCAACAACAACGATGCAATGATGCAACTGCTGCAAACCCTGCTTGCTGACAGGGAGACAGAAAGAGCTGAACGCCAAGCCAACATCGCAGCCTTGCAGAACCTTGCCAATCAAGGCCATGGAAATCATGACCATCCGGGTTCAAAGCTCAAGAACTTTCAGAACACCAACCCTCCAGTGTTTAGCAAGACGGAAGAACCCCTTGACGCCGATGACTGGCTCTAGACTATGGAGAATAACTTGGAAGTAGCCGGAGTGGAAGCCAATGAGATGGTGCTGTTTGCAACCCACTATCTTGCCGGACCAGCCCGAGCCTGGTGGACTAGCACCCGTGCCATGAACGGAGGTCAGTTCATGACTTGGGCAGATTTCAAGCTCAAGTTCAGTACCATGTACCCCGGGTCTTATCAAGAAGATGAGGGATGAGTTCCGTGAAGCAGGGTCGCATGACGGTGGTAGAATACCGCGACAGGTTCCTTACCCTGTCAAGGTACGCCCCGATGAGACCGACACCACCGCGAAGAGGCAGGAGCGATTCCTGAACGGACTGCATGATGAGATGCAGACTGTCCTCGTCAACATCCCCTTTGCCGACCTTGAAGCCCTTGTCGACTCCGCCATCCAGATGGAGGGCAAGCTAAACCAAGCCAATGAGAACCGCAAGCGCCGCATGGCGAATCAGAGTGGATCAAGCCACCCCCAAAAGTTTCGCCCTAGCTCAAGCGGAGGTTTCACTCCGAGGAACAACAACAAACCCCAGATGCAGAACTCGCGCCCCGGTTATCAGAACCGGAGTGGAGGAAACCCCAGGCCAGGAGGCCACAACAACAACAGCAACTACAACAACAACTACAACCGCGCTCCACCCCGAGCCCCTAACAACAACAACAACAACACCAACACCGCCCCCAGAACCGGAAGCAATGCCGTCCCCGTCGCGAACAAGCAGGACAAATCCACTATCACTTGTTATGAGTGTGGTGTAGTGGGGCACTACTCCAACGAGTGTCCCAAGAGGCTCGCCAAGCTCGCAGGAAACACCGCTGCACCTGCTCAGCAGCAACGCCGTGTCTCCACCGGCAAGAAGTTCCCCCAATAACCGCAACGGCCGTCTCTACCACATGAGCGCCGAAGAAGCCAGGAAGCACCAGATGTTGTACTGGGTATGTTTTCTGTCAACCACACCCCTGCCAGAGTGTTGTTTGATTCCGGAGCATCTCATTCTTTTGTCACCGAAGACTTTGCATCAACCAGTAAAATTCAACCCCTCAGTTTGAAGCATGTTATGATAGTTCAAATCCCCGGATCAACCACCAAAGCCAGAAAATTTTGCAAAAATGTACCCATCATAATACATGAGATAGAATTCTATGCCAATCTCATCATTCTGGGAACCAAAGGCTTGGAAGTCGTACTAGGAATGGACTGGATGTCAAAACACCATGGTTTGATAGACTGTGCCAAGAAAGCCATCACCATGACTAGCAGCACCGGTATCCTAGTTGAACATGTCTCTGAAAAACTACCCAGAAAATTTACCTGTAACCAAAGTGTAGCCAAGCCAACTCTGGATCAAATCAGGGTCGTTTGTCGATACCCTGACGTGTTTCCGGATGATCTACCCGGTATGCCCCCGGATCGGGATATCGAGTTCATCATCGAGTTAATCCCCGGAACCGGACCTATAGCGCAGAGAGCCTATAGCATGAACCCAACAGAGCTTGTGGAACTGAAGAAACAGATAGATGATATGCTAGCCAAGGGTCTGATTCGACCTAGTGCATCCCCCTGGAGATCCCCTGTATTGTTTGTGGACAAGAAAGATGGTGCCACCCGGTTATGTACGGATTACCGTAAGCTTAACGATGTCACCATCAAGAACAAATACCCCCTACCCAAGATAGAAGACCTGTTTGATCAGTTAACCGGAGCCAAAGTTTTCTCAAAGATAGATCTTAGAACTGGTTATCATCAGCTGAAGATTCGAGCCACTGACATTCCAAAGACTGCCTTCACCACCAGATATGGGTTGTATGAGTACAACGTCATGTCATTTGGATTAACCAATGCCCCCGCTTATTTCATGAACCTCATGAATAAGATCTTCATGAACTTTCTGGACAAGTTTGTCGTTGTCTTCATCGACGACATTCTTATCTACTCCAAGTCCGAGGAGGAACATGAACAGCATTTGGAGACAGTCCTAGAAACCCTTAGACACCACCAGTTGTATGCCAAGTTCAGCAAGTGTGAGTTCTGGGAGGAAGTAGGATTCCTGGGACACATCTTGTCTGCAGGAGGAATTGCCGTAGATCCCGCCAAAATTAAAACTGTTATGGAATGGCAAGCCCCCACCACCCAAACCGAGGTCCGCGCTTTTCTTGGATTAGCCGGATATTATCGCAGATTTGTAGAAGGCTTTTCGAGCATCGCTCGACCAATGACCCAACTGTTGAAGAAGGATAAGAAGTTTGAGTGGACTGATAAATGTGAAGAGAGCTTCCAACAGCTCAAGAGTAGACTGACCTCAGCCCCAATCCTGATCATGCCTGACATCACTAAGCCCTTTGACGTATATTGCGACGCCTCCAAGATTGGTCTTGGATGTGTGCTTATGCAAGAAGGCAAAGTCATATCCTACCTCTCCCGACAATTGAAGCAACATGAGCAGAATTATCCAACCCATGACCTCGAACTTGCAGCCGTTGTCTTAGCCCTGAAAGTTTGGCGTCATTACCTCATGGGTAATCGATGCGAGATCTACTCCGACCACAAAAGCCTGAAATATATCTTCACCCAGAAGGAGCTGAACATGAGGCAGCGCAGATGGATTGAATTGATCAAGGATTACGACATGGAGATTCACTACCACCCCGGCAAGGCCAATGTGGTAGCGGATGCTTTGAGTCGACTGCCGTGTCAGTTGAACTCCATGATCGCAATCGAGCAACCCAGCCTGTTTCAAGAGTTTGAACAGTTTAGACTTGAACTTGTTAGTGAGGGATTCCTAGCCAGCATTGAACGTCAACCCACCTTGATCAGCCAGATTAAAGAAGCCCAGATAGGAAATGCCAGCATCGATGGAATCAAGAAACAGATAGCCGCAGGAAAGGCACCAGGATTCACCATAGATGAAGCCGGAGTTCTTTGGTACAAAGGACGCCTCTGCGTACCATCGGACTCAGACTTGAAGCAAGTCATCTTGCAAGAAGCCCATGACACCCTTTACTCCATCCACCCCGGAGGTACCAAGATGTATCAAGACCCGAAGGAGCAATTCTGGTGGCATGGAATGAAGAGGGAGATCGAAAGCTACATCGCCAAGTGTGATATCTATCAGAGAGTCAAGGCGGAACATCAGCGACCCGCAGGACTGCTACAACCCTTACAGATTCCAGAATGGAAGTGGGACTCAGTAGGAATGGACTTTATCACCGGTTTGCCCAAATCCAGCAAAGGCAATGACTCCATATGGGTAGTTGTCGATAGACTGACCAAGGTAGCTCATTTCATCGCTGTCAAGACCACATACCAGGGCCCAAAGTTAGCTGAACTATATATCTCCAGAATAGTCGCCCTACACGGAACCCCAAAGTCGATAGTGTCAGATAGAGGATCACAATTCACCTCAAGGTTCTGGCAGAAAGTGCACGAAGGACTAGGAACCCGTCTGAATTTCAGCACCGCCTATCACCCCCAGACTGACGGACAGACTGAGAGAGTAAACCAGATACTGGAAGACATGTTGAGAGCATGTGTCCTGGAGTACGGATCCAAGTGGGAAGACTACTTGCCTTATGCAGAATTCTCTTACAACAATAGCTACCAAGCCAGCCTGCAGATGGCCCCCTTTGAAGCCTTGTACGGAAGGAAGTGCCGTACTGGTCGGAAGTCGGAGAAAGCCAAGTCTTTGGCCCAGATGTTCTCCGTGAAGCCGAGGAGAAAGTGCACAAGATCCGCGAGTACCTCAAGACGGCGCAATCAAGACAGAAGAGTTACGCCAACAAGAGACGTCGGGAGATGACCTTCGAGATCGGAGACTTCGTCTATCTCAAGGTATCCCCCTTGAAAGGAATGCAGAGATTCCAGCTGAAAGGAAAGCTCGCACCCCGATATATTGGACCCTTCAAGGTTCTGAGTCGCCGAGGTGAAGTATCTTATAAACTGGAGTTGCCGGAAGAAATGTCGGCTGTGCACGACGTGTTTCATCTCATCCTCACGAAGTCCCTGAGAAGACCGAAGTGTTCAAGAACATAGATCACCGATCAGTGGATATCAATCAGGACTTGACATACCGCGAAGTGCCGATTCGCATCCTGGAGGAAGCTTACCGAACCACCCGCACCCGAAGCATCAAGTTCCTGAAAATTCAGTGGAGCAACCATACTGAGGATGAGGCCACTTGGGAACGCGAAGATGTCATGAAGAAGGAGTACCCAGATCTCTTTAGCACCTAACTTTCTTTTAAGATCTCGGGACGAGATCTTTTGTAAGGGGGAAGGGTTTGTAACATCTCAAATTTCAATAAAAGAGAGAAACAAAGATTCCAGAGAGCAAAATTTCAAACCAACAAAAACTTTTTAAAATGCATATAGTACCATGCATAGGACTTGTGCATTTGAGTGATATGCCATGATGATTGTTATTACTTGTTTTTGATATGCTCTAAAACCCTAAGGTGATCATATGAAGATCACCAACCAAATAAATCAAAGAGGAAGAAATTCCAATAAATGAAAAACCCTAACATATGTCCTATGGCATTTTTATAAAATTTGACTCTAGACCTATTTGGTCTTCACCATTAGTTGAATAATGTTATTAAACACTTATTACAACTTTTGGAATCAAACAATCACAATTCAAATGAAATTCAAACACAAATCTAGCTCACATATGATATTGGTCAAAAGTGACAATTATAGTCTGGTCACTACTTTGAGCCTTTGCCATTCAATTTTCTCAAACCAAATCTGGTTAACTCTTTGCACCATTTCAAAGTCAACATCAAGGTGAACAACTTTGGTAAAGGTCACCATGCCAAAATCATCTTTGATCATGAGCCATGCTCATCCAAAGTCACAACTTTATAACATATGCAACATTCTACACTTAGCCATTTTTGCCAATTCTTGAATTCTAATTTTTCCACCACCACCTCAAATCACCTCTGGTCAAATACAACTTATATCAACACTCACTTTTCAAAAAGATTCACCATTGGAATATTTTCGAATTTGGATATTTTTGCAACTTGCAAATTCGGGCACTATTCGCAACTATTGCAAATAGTGAATCTACCTCACCTAAACTACCCTAACCTACACCATTATGTTCCCTAGTCCCCTAAAACCCTAAGCGATGCACAGTAGTGCTAAGGAGAGGAGGAGAGCAGCTAGGGCATGGCCATGCCGGCCATGTCGCCGAGCCCGACCACCTCCCCTCTCTCCCCTTGCAACCCTGCCCTGGCCACTTCGCCATCGTGCGCCACCGCATCGCCTAGCCCTCCCTAGCACTGCCATGGTCAAGCTCGAGCACGACAGCGGCCGGATGACGCGCGCCTAGCACACGCCCTGGACGCCGCTCGTGTCGCGCGCATGCACGCCACGGACACGCCCAGTACACGCGCCGCGCCACCACCTCGCCCTCGCCCTGGACCCGCTCTGGACGCCTTGAGCATCCTCACGCCACCTAGACGCCGCCAGACACGCGCACAGTCCAGACCCGTGCCCGCCGCCGCCGGGGACGGTGACAAGATCCCGCCACCGCCGCGACCTGCCTGGAAGCAACGCGACCCAACCAGGCCCTCCCCGACCAAGCTGTCGCCGCCATTCGCCTCACCTGGACACGTAGAACACCCCTACACCTTCGCCTAGCTCGACCCATCGCCGGAGAAGCCGCGCCATGGTCGCCCGCATCACTGCCCCGCAGCACCCATGCGCTGCTATAAAAGGAGCACTCCCCTTGATGATCCAAGCACACCACCGCACTCCCCACCTCTCACTGCCTCTCAACCACCTCACCACTCTCTTGATTCACACCGGAGCAAGGCCAATCGGGAGCTCGCCGCCGCGGAAGCTCTGCAGCAATCGCCGGCGAACCAGTCCACCTCAGGCGACGCCACCGGTACCTGGAGCTCCGCCGTCGTCCACATCTACTCCAAGCATACTACCATACCTCGCTGGAGCACTGGTTAGCCCGCCGACCCCCTACCTGAGCCGCCGGTGAACTCCTCTCTCGCCGGCGGGACGATGAACTCGAGCCGTTAGATCTAGTTCTAATCCTACGCCCCACATTGAAACTTACCGCTTCGGTGACGCTGAGTCGCTGACGCGCGGACCCCACCCTGTCAGCGCGCCGCGCGTCTGTGGACCGTGGTTGGGCTGGACTGGGTTGGTTTGGGCCGATTTTCAAATCTTTCAGCCCAACTAGTTTCCCGCCGGCCTGTTGATTCAAATCCAGTTTAAATAATTGCAAATGAATTTCAATACTGCTGCCACTTTGAAATTCAATAGATTCAAATTGGCTAAACCAAATTTGATGAACTATATATTGTTGGAAAGCTATTGAAATTGTCTATCAAATGCCACTGGTCCCATGACCAGATTCTTTGTAGAATTAATGTGATAAAAATAACAAGGCAGGGACTTTTCCCTATTCAAATAATTCTTAAAAATCAACCAAAATAGATATTAAGTTAATTCCAACTCTAATAGCTCACATTTGACTTACACTAATTGTTTCTGCAAGAAAATGGTGTGGTCACTTTGCATGATCATGCCATAGTTTAATTAATGGATGATATGGCTAGTTTAACTAGTTGATATTGTCCAAAACTATTAGAGTAAATTGTGTGAAGTGTTATACTTCATTTAAACTTGTCTCACATGCATTCATGGGATGTTTGTACCTCTGGTCCAAACTCTCTTATATGAATTGCTTGAGATTTAAATCATATGTAGTGTTATTAAAATGGTATGAGGTGATCTACCTCATTTAAATCATTTTCTCAAATGATGATAATGAATGGTTGACTTAGGTCAATACAAATTCATGTATGATTGTTTGAGAAATTAAATCTTAAGAAGATTTCAATGAGAGGAAATTATTTCTCAAGAACAACATGGAAACTATCATTTACATATATAATGAGAGGAAATTATTTTTCCTAAAGCAACACAACCAATGCACCCTAATTGATTTACTTGTGTGCTTAGAATAGTTGTGTGCATATATGTGATGTTTGGAATAGCCATTGAATTAGTGAGTGATTATACTCGTATTCAAATTTAGACGCTAGCACCGGAGAATACCAAGAGGAGGTGGAATTCTATCAAGAGGAGGAGGAGCCCCTTGAGAACTATCAAGGCAAGCTAATATTCTTGCAAAGTGCAAAGCCCCTTGGGGCAAGGCACCATGACTCTTACCTTTTCTTACATAAGCCTATCCCAAGTTTTTACTTTACAAGCTTTTACGTGTTTTCTCAATAAGTTACTTTTATAGTTAACTTTGGTCAAAGTACAAGTTGGTTACTAGAGTAGTGAAGTAGTTTCCATCAAGCAAAGCAAGATAGCACCCCTCATGGATTAGAGCTAGTGCTAATGAATTAAAACTTGACTACTCTAGATGGGAACAATGTGAATTTGAAATGAATTTGAAACCTTGGAATGATGATGCATTCCATTGAATGATTTTTGAAGGTGAATATGAACAAGAGAAGATGGTGATTTTTGATAAACAATGATGTTGGTTTGAATGCGATACCTTTCCAATTATCAAGTACCCCCACAATACCTGATTATGGGTAGGGCTTAACTGGAAGTTTATGCATCTGTTATCACCAGGATTTGACCGAGTCAGAGGTGGGCCGCGATCAAGATGGACTTGAAGATATATACATAGAAGGAATACGTGAATCGGCCTTTTATACCAAGTTGGGCTAGATTGCCCGTGTATCTGTAACATATTAGATCGCATCTTAGTTTAGAAGTTAGAGTTTTACCCGTGCACGGTTTGGTGCACGCCCACATTAGAAAGTCCCCTGGACTATAAATATGTATCTAGGGTTTATGGAATAAACAACAACCAACGTTCAACCACAAACAAATCTCGGCGCATCGCCAATCTCTCTCTGGTAAGCACCATGCCGCCTAGATCGCATCTTGCGATCTAGGCGGCACAAGCTTATGTCGTTGTTCATGCGTTGCTTGTGCTGAAGCCTTTTTGATGGCGAGCAACGTAGTTATCTTAGACATGTTAGGGTTAGCATTGTTCTTCGTATACTATGCTATCGTAGTGCGACCCTTGCATGTCTAGCCGCCCTTACACCTATCTTAGGTGTAGGGCGGCACCCCGCTTGATCATGGTTTAGTAGATTCGATCCGTTAC
Source organism: Lolium multiflorum (assembly GCA_030979885.1). Classification (NCBI taxonomy): domain Eukaryota; kingdom Viridiplantae; phylum Streptophyta; class Magnoliopsida; order Poales; family Poaceae; genus Lolium; species Lolium multiflorum. The sequence goes on along the minus strand of JAUUTY010000620.1, from coordinate 85,741 downwards.
GGTTGCTCCTTGATTCTTCAAGGATTAGTTTAATATCTGCATTAGTTAGGCCTTACAAAGGGTTGGAGGATCCAGCGGCGTGTAGGGTGTAGTTTGCTAGCCCTAGACAGAAGTTCCGGGGATCAACCTCGTGTTGGTTTTTAGGCCCTGTCTAGGATCGGCTTACGATCACCGTACGCGAGCGCGAGGCCCAATCGTGAGTAGGATGATCCGATTATGTGGTGAAAACCCTAAATCGTCGTAGACCGTTTTAGCTTTATCTTGATCAAGCAGGACCACCATATATTCGGACACCTTGTTCGAATCATGGGTGGATCGGCTCTTTGAGCCGATTCACAGATAACCTGAGAGCCGATCGAGGCTCTATTTAACGTTTACGTGTGTGCCCCAGGAAACTAAGCGAGGCATCATCCAACACCTTCGACAGGTATAGGTCAGGTGGCACGCCTGCATCAGCATCGGACGTACGTGCCGAAGGCTTTGCGGGCCGTCGCTAGAGGGTGGGGCCAGCCGCAGCCCTAGTTGTTCCCGGCTCTCTTCGTTGCCCGTCGCTGCCCGCCGGTGGGTTTCTGACGCTAACACATTCTGGCACGCCCGGTGGGACCATCTTCGGCATCCACCGCATCGCCATCTACATCTGAGATGGCGGAAAGCACTCCGGTCAAGTACGAGGATCTGTCTGACGAGCTCAAGAAGAAACACGGCGAGATCAAGGCAGTCCTCGAAGCCGACCTCATCGGCTCTTTCCACGCACCCATGGCATCAGGTGGAAGGGGTTCTCACCTCAAGGCGCGCTCGATGGAGTGGACTTGTCCGCCCCGTCGAAGAACGCACCAGGTCGCTGCGTCCGGAGATCAACTTCATGGTGGCTCACTCTCGCACCGCCATTCTCGAGAGCCTCGGTGAACACGTTGAGCGTGTCGCTCTTCGCGTGATCCAGAAGTCATGAGCCATCGCACTCCGTCAGGACCAGCTCTGGGGACTTACCAAGGAGAGATGCCACTTCAGTCCCGTCCGCCGCTGCCGTTCGCGTTGGCAGCACCAGAAGTGCCGAATTCATCGGCACCCGCCGTTAACATGGTGGAGCGCACTTACCCTGGAGGGTGTCAGCCAAGATTTTCGTTCAGCATCAACATGGTAGGGCTTGGACACCACTCTGGTGAGGACGGAGATGAGGGCAGCTGCTCTCATAGCAAAGACACAGAGGAAGCCGCTCCACGCGATCGGCTCCACCACGACGGCAAGCGCTACGTCGAGAGGGAGAAGTGAAGAATATAAGATATCAGCGACCTCTCTCCGATCACCTCCTCAACAAGTATGTGAGTCAGTATGACCAACGCCGACGATCCGGCGAGGATGATGAAAGAGATCGTCTGGCTAGAGAAGCCAGAAGACATCGGCGGCACGATCGCGATGAGGAGGAGCACGAGCGCCGTGCCGAGGAAAAGTCAGGGGAGCGGGACGACGAGGATAGGCACTGGGACTGTCCTTTCTTCAGACACTGCTGGGATTCAGGAATGAGCCGACACCCACAATCGGCAACCCGAATGCAACCAGAAGAAGAAGGAGGCAGCCAACGTGTCTGTGTTCAAGCGCCTAGGGCCTCTCCCGCCACAAAGCAAACGCGCTGGATACCCTCGGTTGGAAGATCTCGAGGATTCAGAAGACGAGGGAGAGGAAGAAGACAGGTACCACCGGCCAAGGTGGTGCCCTGATGGACTCAGCCGTTCCCAAAAGCGCAGGGTTCAGCGATTGCGCGGCCGGAGGAAGCCGAAAGGTTATACTTGCATACGCTAAGGAAGGTACGACCTGATCTGGCTGCGAAAGTTCAGCGAACCCTGGATGAAGAGGGTCGTCCACAAAGAAAAGAGTGGTGCCCCAAGCAAAGGAAAGCCGATGATGAGACATCGGCTGGCACAAACATGGTGCTCGTCCTTCCAACGAAGCTTAGTGCTCCACGATGACACGATGCACTCAAGGTGGACGACAGCAAGCGCACCAACATGATAAAGTCAGAGATTGGGCTGGTTTTATCCACCGGCCTGACCAAGTAGCAAGGACAAAACAATGAGCAAGTATGGCGAGGCTGATCCTTGTGATCGGCCCCAAAAAAGTTTATGGAGGAACATTACAAAACCTTCATCGAACAAGCAACGTGGAGGCCGATTCCAGCAATCGGCCAAAATTATCCTCACCATCCGTCCTGCCTTGGTTCAACGCCAATCTAATAGGAGATGGATTTACGTCGGCTGATGAGCTGGAGGAAGGCCACACTGGTCCTAGCAGAGCCGACGTTCACATAGAGTGCCTTGGCTAATCATAGAGCCGATTTCAGCAGTTACCTGGCAGAATCGGCTCGGGGGGCACCCAGATGGATAAAACACGAGGATACGCGAGGATATTCAATAGAAGCGTCCTGCAAGTGCCCAGCAGCCTAAGATATCCTTTGATGATGGGTAGTATGGGGGCCGATACATAAATCGGCTGTAAAAAAATTCAAAAAACTTCAAAAAAAATTAAGCGCAGCCGATGCGCGGACATCGACTTTAGAGCTGAGGGACAAAGCCGACGCGCAGCCATCGACTCACCAGATAGGCGCTCAAGGCTCAGATTTGCGCCAAGATGGTTCTCAGTTCAGCTTCAAGAGTTTCTGTTTCCTTGGAAGAAAGCTGATCCATGGGGGCAAGTTTGGCTGACTTTTCCTGGTGGCTGTCTCAGATTACCAGATTGCCTGAGGTCAAAGCCTTTTCTGCTCTGTGCATCCTCGCTGATGTTCTCGCCTTGAGTAAGGCTCGGGGGGCAGCTAACTTGGTAGATGCTCTATTTTCGGGAGCCGATTGAAGTTGCATCGGCTGACCCTGCATCGTGGCCTTCTCCAAAAGTGCTGAGCTGCTTTTAGAAGAGGACTGCTAAGGCTCCGGAGGGGAGCTGGAAAGGGAGGCCGTCGTCTTTTACAGGGTTTGGACCGTCCTGTTGCTGCGAGAAAGGGAAGGAGACTGGATTCTCAAAATAGCCGATGAACGTTCATTGGCTATAGGATTGCGGAGTATCAAATCACAGTCTGAATTTGAGAAATGTTTGGCGGACGGTCTAATCGATGTCTGAGTCAAGCTTCATGGGCGTCTGAAGGAAAAAAGGTCCGATACGTTGCTATCGGCCTTGGTGTGGCAAGCGGAAGGATGGAAATTGGATTAATTGAAAGAGGAATTGGAAGAACAATTTTCATTAATTCAAAGGAGCAGATTTACAAGAAAGAGCCGATGACTCTCAAAAGAGGGATCTGGTGCCTACTGCACTACTACTACTAGTCCTACTCTACTAGTCGTCGCTGTCCTCATCATCGCCGTCGTCGACGTCGTCGGCGCTGCTCCCAGGAAGCTCCTCGTCGCTGCTGCCCCAGCCTTTGGCCGGAGCTTCATCTTCCTCATCATCATCATCATCCTCGCTGTCCGCCCAAGAGCGGAAGCGCTTCGTCGGCGGGTACCCGATGGAGGAGGAAGATTCATCCTCCTCCCTTCCTCCTCGTCATCATCATCGTCGTCGCTGTCCGCCCAAGCGCGGAGTCGCTTTACCGGCAGAAGCTTAGCAGGGGAAGAGGGTTCTCCTTCCTCCTTCTCTTTTTCTTCCTCTACTTCTTCTTCTTCCTCTTTCCCGTCGGAGGAGGTGGGCTTCACCCGGAGATGGAGGTCGTCTTCGCCTCCGCTTATCAGCTTCCCTTCGACGAGGTACTTGAGGTCCTCCTTCCCGTCGGTCAGAGGCAGGTCGCCGTCTGGCGCATGATCGGAGTTTCGCTCCGGCTCGCTCAAGGATGGGGACTGGAGGGAAGGGCCGGAGGAGGTTGAGGAAGAGGAAGACATTGCTACAGGGGAAGAGGGTTTTTTGTTGCCGATGGCTAAAACACAGAAAGGTGATGAAGAGGGCTAATCGATCGGCACGGATAAATAATGAAGAGCCTGGTGGAGATTTAATGCCATTGCAGCTTTCGAGGAGGTGATGCCAAAGCTATCGAATTTTGCAGAGAAGCTGAGAGGACAGGGCATAATGATGAAGGATACTGCAACGGTTCTGTCACGACATGACCCTTCGAAGGAAAAACAGAATGGTTTTGAAATTATCATTACCAAAACCAGGGGGGCATGTGTTATCACCAGGATTTGACCGAGTCAGAGGTGGGCCGCGATCAAGATGGACTTGAAGATATATACATAGAAGGAATACGTGAATCGGCCTTTTATACCAAGTTGGGCTAGATTGCCCGTGTATCTGTAACATATTAGATCGCATCTTAGTTTAGAAGTTAGAGTTTTACCCGTGCACGGTTTGGTGCACGCCCACATTAGAAAGTCCCCTGGACTATAAATATGTATCTAGGGTTTATGGAATAAACAACAACCAACGTTCAACCACAAACAAATCTCGGCGCATCGCCAACTCCTTCGTCTCGAGGGTTTCTCCTGGTAAGCACCATGCCGCCTAGATCGCATCTTGCGATCTAGGCGGCACAAGCTTATGTCGTTGTTCATGCGTTGCTCGTGCTGAAGCCTTTTTGATGGCGAGCAACGTAGTTATCTTAGACATGTTAGGGTTAGCATTGTTCTTCGTATACTATGCTATCGTAGTGCGACCCTTGCATGTCTAGCCGCCCTTACACCTATCTTAGGTGTAGGGGCGGCACCCCGCTTGATCATGGTTTAGTAGATTCGATCCGTTACGGTTGCTCCTTGATTCTTCAAGGATTAGTTTAATATCTGCATTAGTTAGGCCTTACAAAGGGTTGGAGGATCCAGCGGCGTGTAGGGTGTAGTTTGCTAGCCCTAGACAGGAAGTTCCGAGGATCAACCTCGTGTTGGTTTTTAGGCCCCGTCTAGGATCGGCTTACGATCACCGTACGCGAGCGCGAGGCCCAATCGTGAGTAGGATGATCCGATTATGTGGTGAAAACCCTAAATCGTCGTAGATCTTATTAGCTTTATCTTGATCAAGCAGGACCACCATATATTCGGACACCTTGTCTGAATCATGGGTGGATCGGCTCTTTGAGCCGATTCACAGGATAACCTGAGAGCCGATCGAGGCTCTATTTAACGTTTACGTGTGTGCCCTGCAGGAAACTAAGCGAGGCATCATCCAACACCTTCCTGACCAGGTATAGGTCAGGTGGCACACCCTTGCATCAGCATCGGACGTACGTGCCCAGAAGGCTTTGCGGGCCGTCGCTCAGAGGGACTGGGCCAGCCGCAGCCCTAGTTGTTCCCGGCTCTACTGTGTTGCCCGTCGCTGCCCGCCGGTGGGTTTCTGACGCCAACAACATCTTAGTATGGGTTCTCTCTGAACACACATCATAGGGGTTATGCCGAGGCTGCCTCCATTGTTGAGAAATGATGTGAATTAAGGTGAATTGTCCGGCCCAAGCCCTGTGCAGTTCCCAGGCTGACTGTCTGTCTTCACTGGGAGGCCAAGCTCATGGGGAGAGGTGCTCATACTAGGATTTGTAAGTGAAAGGTTATGGTTGATGATCCGCGTACTGTGTTACGATGATTCGGGAAATCCCGACGGATGAAATCAAATGTTGTGGCACAAGTGTGCAACCTCTGCAGAGTGTAAACCTATTCGAATAGCCGCGTCCATTACGGACGGTTGGAAAGGCCATACAGTTTCCGATGTCATATCTTTGAAAAATGATGTTGAAAGGTGATGGTGAAATGACTTGTGGTGAATTGAATTGAAATCACCACATGAATGGTGGGAATGACACTAATGTTCCCACTTGAGTTAGTTAGCACTTGAATAAGCTTTTCTCAAACTTTGTGAACTAAAACTAGCTTTACGCAAATAAACTAGAGCTTAGCCAACCATACTAGAAATGTCTAGCACTTACATTAGTATTAGTTTGCAAGTACTTGAAGTACTTACGGCTTTGTCCCCGGCTATTCAAATGGCAGAGTATGAAGATGAAGAACTACCCGAGATGACCAGGACGCCTACGACAACTAGGAGTCTTCCAACGTCAAGCGTTGGCCTGTGGACTAGAGAGTCCTTGTATCTTACGCTTCCGCTATGAACTTGTGTTTGTTCGTTGATCAATAGATCAACTATTTGTGTAATATGGATCATGTGATTCAAGTTGTAAGACAATATGGTTTGTAATAAATGATGACTGTGATATTCAGCTATTATGCCTCGCAACAACAATATTCCCGGGATTGCGATGAATGACATAATAGGCATCCGGACTTAAAATCCGGCAGACGCATTAGTGATTATAGTAAACGCAGATTAAAATATAGGCACGGGAGCGTTGCATGGATGAGAGAAACTCATGTAACAATCAAAGGGCATTTGCAGATAATAAAACGGTGTCTAAGTACAAAGCAATCAATAGGCATGTGTTCCAATTATAGCAATGAGTTATTTTTGGGTCCTCCCTGGCAGCGGTAACAATCAAGCCCAAGTCTAAGGCAATCAATAGGCATGTGAAGGCAATACTTTCTTGCCAATAGAGTACTTCGGAGCAAAGCATTAACACTCGTGAACACATGTGATCCTCACATCACTACCATCCCCTCCGGTTGTCCCGATTTCTGTCACTTCGGGGCCATTGGTTCCGGACAGCGACATGTGTATACAACTTGCAGGTAAGACCATAAACAATGAATATCATGATGAAATAATAACATGTTCAGATCTGAGATCATGGCACTCGGGCCCTAGTGACAAGCATTAAGCATAACAAGTTGCAACAATATCATCAAAGTACCAATTACGGACACTAGGCACTATGCCCTAACAATCTTATACTATTACATGACCAATCTCATCCAATCCCTACCATCCCCTTCAGCCTACGGGGGAATTACTCACGCATGGATGGGGGAAACATGGCTGGTTGATGGAGAGGCGTCGGTGATGATGATGGCGATGATCTCCTCAATTCCCCGTCCGGAGTGCCGAACGAAGTTTCGGGTCGAGACGGAGTTTGCTGACGTGGCGGCGTCTGGATGTCTTCTCGCGATTTCGACTTCCCCCGTGCGTTTTTAGGTCGAAGTCAATAAGTAGTCCGAAAGAGGGCGTCGGGGCCAGCCGAGCCGCCACACACTAGGGTCGCGGGCCCCTCTGGGCCGTGCCGGCCTAGTATGTGGGGCCCTCCCCCACAGCTTGCTGCTCGGCTCCGTCATTGGGAAAATAGGACCTTTCGCATAAATTCCGAGGATTTTCCCGAAAGTTGGATTTCTGCACAAAACGAGACACCAGAACAGTTCGCTGAAAACAGCGTTAGTCCGTGTTAGTTGCATCCAAAATACACAAATTAGAGGCAAAACAATAGCAAAAGTGTTCGGGAAAGTAGATACGTTTTGGACGTATCAACTCCCCAGCTTAGCTTATTGCTTGTCCTCAAGCAATTCAGTTAACAACTGAGCGATAAAAGAACTTTCACGAACACATTTGTTCATATGATGTAAATATTCTCATGCTATGGCTAACACTTAGGCAGTTCATAATAAGATACATGCAAATAAGATCATCCAATAGCTATGTCAATCATGGAAAGGTACCAACAATTAATAATAAGCATCATGAATCATGTATATAAGCAGGATTGCAATGTCCATAAAAGAGTATGATAGAGTGGTATCTCGCTTGCCCATATTTGATCAGCAAAACATAAATGCTCAGGCACCTCTGAAGTTCATAGAAAGACTAGAAATAGTGATTGTCAAAGATAAAAGCATCAAAGTTATACCACAATTAATCATATTTTGGGACAAGCATATTATACTAAGAATGACAGTTGTGCTCTCAAGAAAGTGCTCAAAGAAAGGATGGAGACTCAATGTAAAAGTAAAAGATTGACGCAGAGGGAAGCCGGGATTAACATGTGCTAGAGCTTTTCATTTGTAAAACAGGAGTAAAATTATTTTGAGAGGTGTTTGTTCTTGTCAACGAATGATAATGGGTACTCTAACTACCTCGTCAACCAGACTTTCAAGAGCGGCTCCCATGAAGGACGTTATCTCTACCAGCAAGGTAGATCATCCCTCTTCTCTTTTGTTTACACACGTATTTTAGTTTTATTATGGGTGACACTCCCCCAACCTTTGCTTACACAAGCCATGGCTAACCGAATCCTCGGGTGCCTTCCATCAATCACATACCATGGAGGAGTGTCTATTTGCAATTTAAGTTGCTTACGATAAATCAGGGCAAAACATGTGAAGAGAGTTATTAATGAAAGTTGATTAATTGGGGCTGGGAACCCAGCTCTTTTTGCAAAATTATTGGATAAGCGGATGAAGCCACTAGTCCATTGTGAAAGTTTGTCAAAAGTAAATGACAAGATCGAAAGATAAAACACCACATATTTCCTCATGAGCTATAAAACATTAACACAAATTGAGAAGCGTTTTGAAGGTTTAAAGGTAGCACATGAGAATTTACTTGGAATGGTTTGAAATGCCATGCATAGGTATTTATGGTGGACACTCTGGAATAACTTGGTTTTCATGTGTTTGGAGGCACGAGCAGCGTTCCCGCTCAGTACAAGTGAAGGCTAGCAATAGACTAGGAAGCGACAATCAAGAGAGCAATCATAATCATGCTTGCGACAAAAATAAATTAACGGAGGCATAAAAGTGATACAAGAACTCTGAGGTAAAGCAAATCATCGAGGCTTAATTGACATTTTGTTCAGTCATATGCATGCGTGAGCATGTGCCAAGTTGATTCAAGAGAATTATTCAGAGGAGGATACCACAATATCATACCTATTTATGAATAAAACAATGCAAGCAAACATCCATGACATGCTACTCATATTAATAAATTGGAGCTAAACATGAGAGATCATGAACTACTAGACTTTCTTAAATGACATATACCTCACATGAACCAACTAAGCATGCTCACATGGATGAGTATATGTACAAAAATGAAAACAAATAGAGTTCATACCAGCCTCTCACCACAATCAGATTGTCGTAGATCGTCATTATTGCTTTTTCACTTGTATAGCTTGAATAATATGGAATGAAAACCACGCTCCAGCCACCGAAGACCATTAAACTCATAAAGAACTTTACAAAACCAAAGAAGAACAGCAAATATTTTTGGTGTTTTCGAATTTGGAAGCAAGAACAAAAGGAAACAAGTAAACAAAGCAAAATCTTTTGGATTTTCTTATAGCAAACCAACGATAGCAAATAAAGCAAGATAAAAGCAAGAAACTAAAATAAACAAGTGGTGAAGAGAAACAACAGAAATATTTTTGGTCTTTTGGTGTTTTAGGAAAGAAACAAAGTACGAATAAGAAAATGAAAACTAAAAGAAACACGAAAAGCAAGATGGCAGAAATCTGCCAAAACTTGACAGCAGTACAGAAATCGATTTTTACAAAAATCTTCCGTTGCTCAGTTCGAAAAGTGTTCAACTAATGAAAGTTAGATAACAACCTGGGGAACATGCACAAAAATTGGCAGCTCAAAATAACGTTCTGGCTGTGCGCACGAATTTTTAGTAACAGTCCAGAATCTGTTTTCAGGCAGCACTTCCCCAAATATCATCTTCCTCTCATTTGAAAACCACTCAAAGAAACTAAACAAGTATATACAAGTATCCAGCAACCATAATATGCAAAGAATGAGTGATGCCGGTATACCTCCCCCAAGCTTAAGCTTTTGGCCTAAGTGGAGATCAACCCCAACGAGGGTCTGGGTTCCATGCCGGTGGATCATACATGGCGTAGTCATAATAAGGTCCCGATGCAGAAGAAAAGCGTGGAGGCTCCTCATGCCCAGCTTGTGGATGCGAAGAACTCGCTGCATCGGATGACGAATCGAGGTGTTCCTCGGCCTCCTCCGTGTTGTCTCTTGCACGATGGCCATCTCCCTCTATGTATGCCTTCAGTTCACCTTCCGTGACTGACCAATCCTCCCTGGAATCAAGGTTAAACAGAGCAGGTGCAGGCAATCCTACTAATTTTTCAGTTTTCTTAGTTATTCTCCAAGCTTTCTTGTAAAATGTTATTCTATAAGACATGTTGCTCAAATTGGACGAATCAGAAACGAATTCATGCTTAATCATGGAGACTGTAGGATAACGTTGCATAGAAAACAAAAAATTTCCTACCGCGAACACGCAATCCAAGCCAAGATGCAATCTAGAAGACGGTAGCAACGAGGGGGTATCGAGTCTCACCCTTGAAGAGATTCCAAAACCTACAAGATGAGGCTCTTGTTGCTGCGGTAGACGTTCACTTGCCGCTTGCAAAAGCGCGTAGAAGATCTTGATCACGATCGCCGGCGCCACGAACGGGCAGCACCTCCGTACTCGGTCACACGTTCGGTTGTTGATGAAGACGACGTCCACCTCCCGTTCCAGCGGGCAGCGGAAGTAGTAGCTCCTCTTGAATCCGACAAAGACGACGGCGTGGTGTCGGTGGCGGTGGAGAACTCGGCGGAGCTTCGCTAAAGCTACGCGGAAGATATGGAGGAGGGGGCGGCTAGGGTTTGGGAGGGTGGCGGCCTCAAGGGGTGCGGCCAACTTGTGGCTTTGGTGTGTCCGGCCCTCCCCTATGCCCCTCATTATATAGGTGGAACCCCAAGTGTTGGTATCCAAGTCTTCGAATAAGACCCGAACCAAAAACCTTCCATAAGGAGGGGAAACCTAGCCAAGCTAGGACTCCCACTAGAGGTGGGAGTTCCACCTCCCATATGGGGGGTGGCCGGCCCCCTGGGAGTCCACTTGGGACTCCTCCCCCACTAGGGTTGGCCGGCCATGGAGGTGGAGTCCCATGTGGACTCCACCTTCCTTGGTGGTTTCTTCCGGACTTTTCTAGAACCTTCTAGAACCTTCCATAGAACCTTCCGCGACATTTTAATTCACATAAAATGACATCCTATATATGAATCTTATTCTCCGGACCATTCCGGAACTCCTCGTGATGTCCGGGATCTCATCCGGGACTCCGAACAAATATTCGAACTCCATTCCATATTCAAGTACTACCATCTCAACATCCAACTTTAAGTGTGTCACCCTACGGTTCGTGAACTATGCGGACATGGTTGAGTACTCACTCCGACCAATAACCAATAGCGGGATCTGGAGATCCATAATGGCTCCCACATATTCAACGATGACTTTAGTGATCGAATGAACCATTCACATACAATACCAAATCCCTTTGTCACGCGATATTTTACTTGTCCGAGGTTTGATCTTCGGTATCACTCCATACCTTGTTCAACCTCGTCTCCGACAAGTACTCTTTACTCGTACTGTGGTATGTGGTCTCTTATGAACTTATTCATATGCTTGCAAGACATTAGATGACATTCCACCGAGAGGGCCCAGAGTATATCTATCCGTCATCGGGATGGACAAATCCCACCGTTGATCCATATGCCTCAACTCATACTTTCCGGATACTTAATCCCACCTTTATAACCACCCATTTACGAGTGGCGTTTGATGTAATCAAAGTACCTTTCCGGTATAAGTGATTTACATGATCTCATGGTCATAAGGACTAGGTAACTATGTATCGAAAGCTTATAGCAAATAACTTAATGACGAGATCTTATGCTACGCTTAATTTGGTGTGTCCATTACATCATTCATATAATGATATAACCTTGTTATTAATAACATCCAATGTTCATGATTATGAAACTAATCATCCATTAATCAACAAGCTAGTTTAAGAGGCATACTAGGGACTTCTTGTTGTCTACATATCACACATGTACTAATGTTTCGGTTAATACAATTATAGCATGATATATAAACATTTATCATAAACATAGAGATATAAATAATAACCACTTTATTATTGCCTCTAGGGCATATCTCCTTCAGTCTCCCACTTGCACTAGAGTCAATAATCTAGATTACATTGTAATATACCTAACACCCATGGCATTCTGGTGTTGGTCATGCTTTGCCCTAGGGAGAGCTTTAGTCAACGGATCTGCTACATTCAGATCAGTGTGTACTTTGCAAATCTTTACTTCTCCATCTTCGATGTACTCGCGAATCGAGTGGTAACGCAGCTTGATATGCTTCAGCCTCTTGTGTGACCTTGGCTCTTGTGCATTGGCGATGGCACCCATGTTATCACAAGTAAATGATTAATGGGTCCAATGCACTAGGAACCACACCGAGCTCTACAATGAACCTCTTCATCCATACCGCTTCGATGAAGCCTCTGAAGCCGCTATGTACTCGATTCGTTGAAGACTTCGCCGTGCACCGCTTCGAGCTTGCCCAGCTTACTGCAGCACCATTCAATATAAACACGTACCCGGACGTGACTTAGAGTCATCGGGATCGGTGTTCCAACTTGCATCGGTGTAACCGTTTACAACGAGCTCTTGGTCACCTCCATAACAAAGAAACATATCCTTAGTTCTTTTCAAGTACTTCAGGATATTCTTGACCGCTGTCCAGTGTTCCATTCTGGATCACTTTGATATCTGCTAGTCAAACTAACAGCATGTGCTATATCCGGTCTAGTACATAGCATGGCATACATGATAGATCCTACTGCCGAGGCATAGGGGATATTACTCATCCTTTCTCTTTCTTCTGCCGTAGCCGGTCCTTGAGTCTTACTCAAGACCTTGGGTAACATAGGTAAGAACCCTTTCTTACTTTCGTCCATTCTAAACTTCTTTAGAATCTTGTCCAGATATGTACTCTGTGATAGCCCTATTAGGCGTCTTGATCTATCTCTATAAATCTTGATGCCTAATATATACGATGCTTCACCAAGGTCTTTCATTGAAAAACTATTATTCAAATAACCTTTAACACTGCTTAATAGTTCTATATCATTCCCAATCAATAATATGTCATCTACATATAATATCAGGAATGCTACAGAGCTCCCACTCACTTTCTTGTAAATACAGGCCTCTCCATGACACTGTATAAACCCGAAGTCTTTGATCACCTTATCAAAGCGTCGGTTCCAACTTCTCGATGCTTGCTTCAGTCCATAGATTGAACGCTGAAGTTTGCATACTTTGTCAGCATTTTTAGGATCGACAAAACCTTTGGGTTGTACCATATACAACTCTTCCTCAATGTCTCCATTAAGGAACGCCGTTTTGACATCCATCTGCCAAATCTCATAATCGAAAAATGCAGCTATTGCTAACAAAATCCTCACAGATTTTAGCTTCGCTACAGGTGAGAAAGTCTCATCGTAGTCAACTCCTTGAATTTGTCGGAAACCTTTTGCGACAAGTCGAGCTTTATAGACAGTAATATTACCATCGCATCTGTTTTTCTCTTGAAGATCCATTTATTCTCGATAGCCTTTCGGCTATCAGGTAAGTCTACCAAAGTCCATACTTTGTTATCATACATGGATCCCATTTCGGATTTCATGGCTTCTTGCCATTTGTTGGAATCTGGGCTCATCATCGCTTCTTCATACGTCGCAGGGTCCTCATCATTGTTATCCACAATCATGACATTTAGACAAGGATCATACCAATCAGAGTGGTACGTTCCTTGTCGATCTGCGAGGTTCGAGTTTCTCGTTCGAAGTTTCATGATCATTATCATTAGCTTCCTCTGTTGCCGGTGTAGGCGGTGCACAACTTACAACATGCGCTACTCGATCAACGAGTATAGATTCATCAATCTCATCGAGTTCTACTTTTCTTCCAGTCACTTCTTTAGTGAGAAATTCTTTCTAAAGAAAGGTTCCGTTCTTAGCAACAAAGATTTTGCCTTCGGATTTGTGATAGAAAGTATACCCTATAGTTTCCTTAGGGTATCCTATGAAGACGCATTTCTTCTAGCTTGTCCGGTTGTAACTTCTTTACATAGGCTTCGCAACCCCAAACTTTCGGGAACGCTTAGGTTTCTTATTAAACCATAATTCATACGGTGTCGTTTCTACGGATTTTGATGGTGCTCTATTTAAAGTGAATGCGGCTGTCTCTAATGCATAACTCCAAAATGATAACGGCAAATCAGTAAGAGACATCATAGAACGAACCATATCTAAGAGAGTTCGATTACGATGTTCGGACACACCGTTACGTTGAGGTGTTCCGCGGTGTCAATTGTGAAAGTATTCCGCATTTCTTTAAATGTATGCCAAACTCATAACTCAGATATTCACCTCCACGATCAGATCGTAGAAATTTGATCTTCTTGTTACGTTGATTTTCTACTTCACTTTGGAATTCCTTAAACTTCTCGAAAGTTTCGGATTTATGTTTCATGAAATAAATATACCCATATCTACTCGGATCATCTGAAGGTTAGAACATAACGATAACCACCGCGATGCTACGCTCATTGGTCCACACACATCGGTATGTATGATTTCCAATAAGTCAGTAGCTCGCATCATACCAGAAAATGGAGTCTTAGTCATTTTTCCCATCAGACATGCTTCGCACCTATCAAGTGACTCAAAGTCAAGTGATTCAAGTAATCCATCGTATGGAGTTTCTTCATGCGTTTCACTCCAATATGACCAAGACGACAAGTGCCACATATAAGTAGAATTATCATTCAATTTAATTCGCTTAGCATCAATGTTATGTATATGCGTATCACTACTATCGAGATCTAACAGAAATAAGCCATTTTTGTGGTGCTCGACCATAAAAGATATTATTCATAAAAATAGAACAACCATTATTCTCAGACTTGAATGAATAACCGTCTTGCATTAAACAAGATCCAGATATAATGTTCATGCTCAACGCGGGTACAAAATAACAATTATTTAGGCTTAAAACTAATCCCGAAGGTAGATGTAGAGGAAGTGTGCCGACAGCGATCACATCGACTTTGGATCCATTTCCAACGCGCATCGTCACTTCATCTTTCGTAGTCTTCGTTTATTCTTTAGTTCCAGTTTGAGTTCGATATGAGCAACCGAACGGTATCAAATACCAGGTACTAGAACGAGAACCAGTGAGATAAACATCTATAACATGTATATCAGATATACCTTCTTTCTTCTTCAAAGGCCGCTCTTCAGATCAATGATACTTGGAGCAATTACGCTTCCAGTGTCCCTTCTCCTTGCGTAATAGCACTCAGCATCAGGCTTAGGGCCGTTCTTAGGTTTCATAGGAGGCGTGGCAGCTTTCTTGCCACCCTTCTTGAATTTTCCCTTAGACTTCTTGAAACTGGTGGTCTTGTTGACCATCAACACTTGGTGCTCTTTCTTGATCTCAATCTCAGCAGCTTTTAGCATGCCAAAGAGTTCAGGTAACTCCTTGTTCATGTTCGCATATTGTAGTTCATCACAAAGTTCTTGTAACTTGGTGGCAGTGATTGAAGGACACGATTAATCCCAGTCTGTTAGGAATCACTATTCCCAAGTTACTGAGTTTCTTCGCATGCCCGGTCATGGCGAGCATGTGCTCACTAACGGAGCTGCCTTCTTCCATCATACAGCTGAAAAATTGTTTCGATGCTTCATAGCATTCCACGGCCGCATGAGTCTCAAATATAGCTTTCAGCTCATTCATCAACTCATGAGGATCATGGTGCTCAAAACGTTTTTGAAGATCGGATTCCAGACTGCACAGGATGGCACACAACTTGAGAGTACCGAGTTTTCCGAGTCTCGTAAACGCTTTTACTTCATCGGTTTCAGTTTCGGAGGATCACCTAGCGGTGCATCAAGCACATATTGCAGATTTCCGCGAGAGGAAGATCCTCACATGACGGAGTCGGTGAAGTTGCTACCGTTGCTCTTAAGCTTTTCTTTCTCTAGGAACTGGTTAAAATTGATTGGGGACGCCATCTCTACAACATATATTTGCAATAGTTTAGACTAAGTTTATGACAAATTGAGTTCAAATTTTAATTCAACATAATTAAAAATCTAGGTGAACTCCCACTCAAAACAATATCCCTCGCATTGTCTTAGTGATCACACGAACCAAATCCACCGCACCTATGTCCGATCATCACGAGACAAGGTGTGATTTCAATGGCGAACACTCAAAGTGTTCATCATATCAACCATATGATTCATGCTCTACCTTTCGGTATCACGTGTTCCGAGACCATGTCTGTACATGCTAGGCTCGTCAAGGCCACCTTAGTATCCGCATGTGCAAAACTGTCTTGCACCCGTTGTATGCACTTGTTGATTCTATCACACCCGATCATCACGAGATGCTTCGAAACGACAAGTCTTGGCAACGGTGCTACTAAGGATGAACACTTCATTATCTTGAGATTTTAGTGAGGGATCATCTTATAATGCTACCGTCGCGATCTAAGCAAAATAAGATGCATAAAAGGATTAACATCACATGCAGTTCATATGTGATATGATATGGCCCTTTTGTCTTTGCGCCTTTGATCTTCATCTCCAAAGCACGGACATGATCTCCATCATCTTCGGGCATGATCTCCTATGATCGTCGGCGTAGCGTCAAGGTCAATGGCGCCGTCTTCATGATTGTCCTCCATGTAGCAACTATTACAACTACTTTGAAATACTACTCAACATGAAATTTAAAGACAACCATAAGGCTCCTGCCGGTTGCCACAATACAATAATGATCATCTCATACATATTCATCATCACATTATGGCCATATCACATCACCAAACCCCAAAAACAAGTTAGACGTCTCTAATTTGGTTTGCATATTTTACGTGGTTTAGGGTTTTCGAGAGAGATCTAATCTACCTACGAACATGAACCACAACGTTGATACTAATGTTGTCAATAGAAGAGTAAATTGAATCTTTACTATAGTAGGAGAGACAGACACCCGCAAAGCCTCTTATGCAATACAAGTTGCATGTCGAACGAGGAACAAGTCTCATGAACGCGGTCATGTAAAGTTAGTCCGAGCCGCTTCATCCCACTATGCCATAAAGATGCAAAGTACTCAACTAAAGATAACAAGAGCATCAACGCCCACAAAACCATTGTGTTCTACTTGTGCAACCATCTATGCATAGACACGGCTCTGATACCACTGTAGGATAACGTTGCATAGAAAACAAAAAATTCCTACCGTGAACACGCAATCCAAGCCAAGATGCAATCTAGAAGACGGTAGCAACGGGGGTATCGAGTCTCACCCTTGAAGAGATTCCAAAACCTACAAGATGAGGCTCTTGTTGCTGCGGTAGACGTTCACTTGCCGCTTGCAAAAGCGCGTAGAAGATCTTGATCACGATCGCTTCCGGCGCCACGAACGGGCAGCACCTCCGTACTCGGTCACACGTTCGGTTGTTGATGAAGACGACGTCCACCTCCCGTTCCAGCGGGCAGCGGAAGTAGTAGCTCCTCTTGAATCCGACACGACGGCGTGGTGTCGGTGGCGGTGGAGAACTCCGCTCGCTAAGCTACGCGGAAGATATGGAGGAGAGGGGCGGCTAGGGTTTGGGAGGGTGGCCGGCCTCAAGGGGGTGCGGCCAACTTGTGGCTTTGGTGTGTCCGGCCCCCTGCCCCTCATTATATAGGTGGAACCCCAAGTGTTGGTATCCAAGTCTTCGAATAAGACCTGAACCAAAAACCTTCCATAAGGAGGGGAAACCTAGCCAAGCTAGGACTCCCACTAGAGGTGGGAGTTCCACCTCCCATATGGGGGGTGGCCCCCTGGGGGAGTCCACTTGGGACTCCTCCCCCACTAGGGTTGGCCGGCCATGGAGGTGGAGTCCCATGTGGACTCCACCTTCCTTGGTGGTTTCTTCCGGACTTTTCTAGAACCTTCTAGAACCTTCCATAGAACCTTCCGCGACATTTTAATTCACATAAAATGACATCCTATATATGAATCTTATTCTCCGGACCATTCCGGAACTCCTCGTGATGTCCGCGATCATCCGGGACTCCGAACAAATATTCGAACTCCATTCCATATTCAAGTACTACCATCTCAACATCCAACTTTAAGTGTGTCACCCTACGGTTCGTGAACTATGCGGACATGGTTGAGTACTCACTCCGACCAATAACCAATAGCGGGATCTGGAGATCCATAATGGCTCCCACATATTCAACGATGACTTTAGTGATCGAATGAACCATTCACATACAATACCAATTCCCTTTGTCACGCGATATTTTACTTGTCCGAGGTTTGATCTTCGGTATCACTCCATACCTTGTTCAACCTCGTCTCTCGACAAGTACTCTTTACTCGTCTGTGGTATGTGGTCTCTTATGAACTTATTCATATGCTTGCAAGACATTAGACGACATTCCACCGAGAGGGCCCAGAGTATATCTATCCGTCATCGGGATGGACAAATCCCACTTGATCCATATGCCTCAACTCATACTTTCCGGATACTTAATCCCACCTTTATAACGTTTGATGTAATCAAAGTACCTTTCCGGTATAAGTGATTTACATGATCTCATGGTCATAAGGACTAGGTAACTATGTATCGAAAGCTTATAGCAAATAACTTAATGACGAGATCTTATGCTACGCTTAATTGGGTGTGTCCATTACATCATTCATATAATGATATAACCTTGTTATTAATAACATCCAATGTTCATGATTATGAAACTAATCATCCATTAATCAACAAGCTAGTTTAAGAGGCATACTAGGGACTTCTTGTTGTCTACATATCACACATGTACTAATGTTTCGGTTAATACAATTATAGCATGATATATAAACATTTATCATAAACATAGAGATATAAATAATAACCACTTTATTATTGCCTCTAGGGCATATCTCCTTCAGAGACTATGTCAAGTTTCTCTATGGGAAGTTGAATATCAAGATGGTGAGGTTCTACACCATGCATAGCTAATAAACGAGAGGCGATGAGACCTCCACAAATTCCTCCCTTCTCACGGTTAGTAGCAAGTCTATTGGCTATCAAAGCACCCAAGTTATAAGTCCTATCACCTTGTAATGCAGCAGCTAGAAAGGCTAAATCCTGGATAGATATTTTACTTCCATTCTTTCTTGCTAGAACGCACTTGGTGATGAAATAAGCAAAGTAGCGAATAGCTGGGAGTTGAATGCTACTGATTTTACCACCATCCTCCGAGAAGCTTCTTCCATGACAAATCATCTTGAAGAGGTCCAAGAACTCTTGCGGCGATCCCCTTATCTTCTCGCATGATCCCCATTGCGGCACTCTAATTGCTGCACAAAAATCATTGAATGGCAAGTTGATTTTTATTATAAATTTTGTACTGAACCATGGGGTTAGATCGCGACCAATTGAATTTAAAATCCTGCACTACAGACATAGTTGCATATTGGCATGGTTCACCATCAACAAAATCATCCAACCCTGCACGAGAGATTAGACTTTGAACATCTTGCAAGATTCCTGCACTTCTCATAAAATCCACGCACGGGTAGTAAGCGGGATATACTCCTTCTTCGCGGTGAACTCTCATAACCTGTTGCACCTCCAATTCTTGTTGGTTGAGTTGGTGCCTACTCCCTTCCATTTTCTGAAATTTTTCAACAAACAATATAAAATTTGATTTGGTGACATATAATTGAGGGAAACTTCCATAGGAACTTGCTAGAGTACTAATCATGCATCAAAACTAGTTTCTACCACTTAGAACAAGCATGCAAGCTCACTAAACATGTTACCTACAGCAGCAAAATATTCAAGATATACTCAACCAAACAAAATTCTACTTGGATGGTTGGAGGAGTCACATACCGAAGAGCAAATATGCCAAATTTCAGACAGAAATCTGGGCTGAGCAAAGAGATCGAGAAATCTGGAGCTCTTGAGCAAAAACACGAGTGAGAGGAACCTGGTGCGAGTTTTTTCGGGAGAGAGAAGAGAGTGGAAGGAAGAGATGATGAAGTGGGGCAAAGGGGGACCCACACAACAGTGGCGCGCTTTTGGCCGCGCCGGCCTGTGGGGTGCCACCCTGGGGTGCCCCACTGTTCATCCCCAGGTGCTCCTAGGTGCATTTTCGAAAAATAGGACCAATGGTATAATTTTTGTGAATTTTTGAAAACTTTGAAAAATGCACATTTCTGGGTATTAAGTTTATTATTACTGGCCAGGAAAAATTTTGAAATCTCTAATTGACTAAGGAACTTTACAAAACAAAAGTGCTACAGCAAGTAGAACAAGTGGAGGAAGAAAGAGATGTTGTTTAGTTCTTCTATGCATATAAAATGAATTTGTTAACAAGGTTGATCAAGTCTTGCCACCAAATAAATTTTACATAACATAAGAAGAATTAAACCTCAAATCAATCATGTTACCTTGTATTGTATTGATATGGATCCAATCACAAGAGTTTGATATTCTTCTTTAGGCTCATATATAGGACAATCAATGGTTCCCACTTTGATAGTTCTCACATTAGAAATTGTATTAACTCCACATGCTTTCTCAATCCTCTTGGGAAAATAAACGGTATGCTCCTTGTCATCAACATTGAAAGTAACTTTTCCTTTATTGCAATCAATAACAGCCCCTGCGGTGTTAAGAAAAGGTCTCCCAAGAATAATAGACATATTATCATCTTCAGCATTTCCAACACAACAAAATCAGTTAATATCAAGCAGTTATTCGTAACTTGAATAGGAACATCCTCACATATACCAACAGGAATAGTAGATTTATCACCATTTGCAAAGATATATCACGGTATCAACTTATCTAAATAAAGTCTCTTATAAAGAGAGAAATGCATAACACTAACACCCGCTCCCAAATCACATAGAGCAGTTCTAACATAATTATTCTTAATAGAACAAGGAATAGTCGGTATACCAAGCTTCTTTGGAACCTTACCATTAAAAGAGTAATTAGCAAGCATAGTGGAAATCTCCTCATTAGGAATTTTCCTTTTGTTAGACACAATATCTTTCATATACTTTGAATAAGGAGGCAATTTAATAGCATCAGTCAAAGGTATTTGCAGGAATAAAGGTTTCATCCAATCACAGAATTTGTTATAGTGTTCTTCTTCCTTTGATTTTAGTTTCTTAGCAGGAAAAGGCATTTGCTTTTGAACCCAAGGTTCCCTTTCATTACCATGTTTCTTAGCAATAAAATCTTCTTTAGTATACTTCTTATTTTTAGCATGCTTTTCAGGTTCTTCTTCAACCTCTTCTTTATCGAAGCATCATTCTTATCATTATCTTTATCATGTTCATTACCACTTTCAGTTTCAGCATCAGAAATAGAAAGACTATTAGGATCATTAACAGGCTCAGAGGATTCTACAACAGTTTTATGTTTCTTTTTCTTTTTCTTAGATGGAGCACTAGTTTCAGTTCGTTGAGAATCTTGTTCAATTCTTTTGGGATGCCCTTCAGGATATAGAGGATCCTGGATAGAGACACCACCTCTAGTTGTTACTTCATAAGCATGTTTCTCTTTAGAATTATTTTTTAATAAGTCATTTTGCACTTTAGTAAGCTGATCAATTTGAGTTTGAACCATTTGAAAATGTTTAACAAGCATCTTAACATCATTGGAGGTTCTCTCCACAATATCATGCAATTCACCAATAGCTCGAGAATTTTCCATTAAATGATTCTCTACTCTCATATTGAAATTACTTTGCTTAACAATATAATTATCAAACTCATCTAAGCATTGCGCAGGAGGTTTTGAATACGGAATATCTTCCCTAGTAAAGCGTTGAAGGGAGTTTACCTCAATCATGGATGAAGGGGGAATTATCTCACATATATCTTCTATGGGAGGTAGATTCTTCACATCTTCGGATTTAATACCTTTCTCCTTGAGAGACTTCTTGACTTCCCTCATATCTTCATCATTCAATTTAATTAAACCCCTCTTCTTCAATATTGGCGTTGGAATTGGTTCAGGCGTCCAATCATCATGATTCCGGCCTATTTTAGCCAATAATTCTTCAGCTTCGTCTGGAGTTCTTTTCCTGAAAACACAACCAGCACAACTATCCAAATATGCCCTAGACTCAATGGTTAGTCCACTATAAAATATATCAAGTAGATCATTCTTTTCTAAATCATGTCCAGGTCGAGCTCTGATAAGAGAACAAAATCTTGCCCAAGCCTCAGGCAATTTCTCTTCATTTCCCTGGTCAAATCTATAAATTTTCTGTAAAGCAACATGTTGAGCACTAGGAAAGTATTTTCGAAAGAAAACATCACGCAAATCAGTTGGACTTCTAATAGAACCCGGAGGCAAATTATTATACCAAGTTTTAGCATCATCCTTTAATGAGAAAGGAAAAATTTAGCGACAAAATAAGTACGCATCTTGACATCATCAGAAAACAAGCTACTCATAGAAGAAAGTTCAATCATGTGTTCTACAGCACTTTCTTTTTCAGTACCACAAAAGGGTGCTTTCTCTACAATAGCTATATGAGATAGATCAAGAGAAAAATCATAATATTTATCCTTAATGCATATAGGAGATGTGGCAAATTTAGGATCAGGAGATAACTTATGTCTAACAATATATTGTGTGAGAAACTTTTTAATTTTGCTTGCATCAGCAGTAGCATTGCATCTAGTAATAAAATCATCATTAAGCTCCACATAATCTTCATCAGGATCATCACTAGAATAATCAAGTTCAGGTGAATTAACAGGTGTAGTAGCATTAGGAGTTTCAGTATTTTCAATTTGTCTAGACCTAGCAATTGTA
Source organism: Lolium multiflorum (assembly GCA_030979885.1). NCBI lineage: Eukaryota > Viridiplantae > Streptophyta > Magnoliopsida > Poales > Poaceae > Lolium > Lolium multiflorum. Next base: position 63,133 of record JAUUTY010000620.1, on the reverse strand, counting down.
GCATCTAGAAAGGATCCCAATGAACCACTATCATCAAGCACAAGAAACATTATCAATATTATGAGAGTTTTCAGATTCAGCAGAAGTACCACAAGTGAAGCTTGTGGCGGTGAAACAAGTCGACTTATCACGATGGTGAATCAAGAGTAGCAGTACTCGAGTTGTACCTTTTCTTGTAGTGGATGGTAATATGGCGACTTTAGGATCGCGAGGTTTACCCATGATGGAGAATTTGCAGCGAACAATATCAATCCAAGTGAACTTCCAAATAAAGCTATGCTCCCCGGCACGGCGAAACAGTCTTGATAACCCACAAGTATAGGGGATCGCAGTCTTCGTGGGTAGTAAAACCCAATTTATTGATTCGACACAAGGGGAGACAAAGAATACTTGAAAGCCTTAACAACGGAGTTGTCAATTCAGCTGCACACTGGAAACAGACTTGCTCGCAAGAGTTTATCGGTACGTTTTATAGCGTAGCAGTGAAATAATAGCAGCGATAACAGAGACAGCAGTAGTGATTATAGTAAACAGCAGATTAAAATACGTAGGCACGGGGACGGATAACGGGCGTTGCATGGATGAGAGAAACTCATGTAACAATCAAGCGGGGCATTTGCAGATAATAATAAAACGGTGTCTAAGTACAAAGCAATCAATAGGCATGTGTTCCAATTATAGTCGTACGTGCTCGCAATGAGAAACTTGCACAACATCTTTTGTCCTACCAGCCGGTGGCAGCCGGGCCTCAAGGGAATCTACGGATATTAAGGTACTCCTTTTAATAGAGTACCGAGCAAAGCATTAACACTCCGTGAACACATGTGATCCTCACATCACTAACATCCCCTCCGGTTGTCCCGATTCTGTCACTTCGGGGCCATTGGTTCCGGACAGCGACATGTGTATACAACTTGGTAAGACCATAAACAATGAATATCATGATGAAATAATAACAAGTTCAGATCTGAGATCATGGCACTCGGGCCCTAGTGACAAGCATTAAGCATAACAAGTTGCAACAATATCATCAAAGTACCAATTACGGACACTAGGCACTATGCCCTAACAATCTTATACTATTACATGACCAATCTCATCCAATCCCTACCATCCCCTTCAGCCTACGGGGGAATTACTCACGCATGGATGGGGAAACATGGCTGGTTGATGGAGAGGCGTCGATGATGATGGCGATGATCTCCTCCAATTCCCCGTCCGGCGAGTGCCGAACGAGTTCCGGTCCCGAGACGGAGTTGCGACGGTGGCGGCGTCTGGATGTCTTCTCGCGATTTCGACTTCCCCCGTTTTTAGGTCGAAGGCAATAAGTAGTCCGAAAGAGGGCGTCGGGGGCCCGAGGCCGCCACACACTAGGGCCGCGCGGCCCTCCTGGCCGCGCCGGCCTAGTGTGTGGGGCCTCGGGCCCCCACCTAGCTTTCCCTTCTCGCTCCGTATTCTGGGAAAATAGGACCTTTCGCATAAATTCCGAGGATTTTCCCGAAAGTTGGATTTACACGAACACAGAACAGTTCTGCTGCAGCGTTAGTCCGTGTTAGTTGCATCCAAAATACACAAATTAGAGGCAAAACAATAGCAAAAGTGTTCGGGAAAGTAGATACGTTTTGGACGTATCAGCCCACTGCCCCGGAAGGGGCCACATGAGCCGAGGGGGTGCAGCCTAGCCCATTTGACTGGTGTTCTAAGGATATCTCCAGCGGCCCGATGTATTCTGGTCACCTAAAGTGGTCAGTTGCATCCATTTGGGTAGGAACAGCGAAAGGAAATTGGTCGAATAGGCCCACGTGTCCCTTTGCGTCAGGGTAGCCCGACGAGTCGTGCCATAAGTGATTACCGGTTCCTACGTGAGGGTGATGGATTCCCACGCGTGGATGAATGATGGGCGCACTTGGCGGGAAACAACGGGCAAGCGAAACGACGATTCCCGCCCGACCGTGCCTATATAAATGGACGGCGCCGCCGGCTGACCAGGGCAAACCGTAGTTACAAACCATGACCGACCATGGCCGTACCTAGAAACTTATTCTAGTGATGGCCCGAGCCCACTATCCGGATAGGGCGGCGCCCGAGTCGGAACGGACCGCCTATGCCCGCGAACAAGAGCTCTAAGGGTCGTATCGGTTGGGCGAGACACGCGCGGCAGTCACCGAGGAGCGCGAGTGGACGTTCCTCGAGTCGCTCCACCGCCAGCCGTCATCGACGACCCAAGCCGACATCTAGGTGGGCCTCGTGATGGCCAATGCTGAAAGGATCGTATGTCGCACCTAGAGGGGGGGTGAATAGGTACTGACCAATTTTTAGTTCTTTTTCAATTTAGGCTTGACACAAAGGTAAATTCTCTAGATATGCAACTATGTGAATTTATCTATTTGACAAGGCCAACAACTAAGCAAGATATAGCTACACAATATATAGGGGAGATAATAGGATAGAGGTAACCGAGAGTGAAGCACGCGGAGACACGGAGTTGATTCCCGTAGTTCCCTATCTTTGCAAGAAAGTACGTCTAAGTTCGGAGGAGTGTGGTCGCTACGAAAGACAGATCAACGCCACGAAGGCTTCACTCAGGTATCCTGTGAGCACCGCCACGAAGGCCTAGCCCACTTCCACTAAGGGATTTCCTCGAGGCGGAAACCGGGTCTTTACAAGGTTCTTGGGGCACACATCCACAACCAAATTGGAGGCTCCTAAATCTGTAACAACAACAAGAAGAACAATATCAACTACAAACAACTAGGGTTCTCAAAAGAGGAACACTAGCGAAGGGGCCCTCAAGCATATGAGGGGGAAATGCAAATCGCTTCGGTGAAGATGTAGATCGGGGTCTTCTCCTTCGAATCTCCAAAGATCAAGAGCTTTGGTTGGGTGGAGGAGGAGATCTTATGATTCTTGTGTTTCTTGAGGTGGCTCTAATGGTGATGAACTTTGCAACGAAATGAGCAGCTTGGGGAGGACGAAGAAGGGGGGTATTTATACCCCCCACCAAAATCCAGCCGTTGGGGGATTTCAGGGGCCGGATTATCCGGTGTAAGTGAGGGCCGAATTATCCGGCCCTCCCGGAAAATCCGGCCTCTGGGAAATTCCGGGCAAAAGTTCGGCCCTGATCCAGGGGAGTTCTGAGCCACTCGCCAGAAAGTCCTTAGCCGATTTTTGGGTGAATATTTTCCTACTTCCTTTTGTCTTATTTTTCCACACAAAAACAACCATTCACATATATATATATATATTCTCTGCACCATCTTATCAAACATTAGTGTATCACATATATTGACATCAAACATTCCAAAACATAATCCGAGAGATATTCTTTCAAATGCCATGCTCGCCGAAGCGAAGGCACGGATGTGGGAGTGATGACCCACAAGTATAGGGGATCGCAACAGTCTTCGAGGGAAGTAAAAAACCAAATTTATTGATTCGACACAAAGGGAGGTAAAGAATACTTATAAGTCTTAACAGCGGAGTTGTCAATTCAGCTGCACCTAGAAAAGCACTAGTAACAGGGGTGATGTGAAAGCAGCAATAATATGAGAGCAATGGCAATAGCAACATAGCAGCAGTAGCAGTAACACAGAGGAGATGACACCGGAAAATATTCCGTGCGTAGTTGACTGTAGAGCAATGATGATGACAGAAGGACCAGGTTCTCAGCTATCTACACTAGTGGTAACTCTCCAAATAACATGTATTGGGTGAACAAATTACAGTTGGGCAATTGATAATTGTGAGGGAATGATAATGCATGCTATGATAAGATAAAGTTTATTGTAGTATTTAATTAGGAATTACAACATAATACATAGACCGTAATCCAACTGCGTCTATGACTAATAACCCACATTTAGGTTATCATCTGAACCCCTTTTAGTATTAAGTTGCAAGCAACAAATTATCGCATTAAGCAATGTGTGTAAAATAAACAATAGAATTATCCTTAGACAAAACATTATTGTTTTCTTCCTAGTACCAACAACACATCTACAATCTTAGAAGTTATTGTCACTCTTCTAGAATACTAGAGGCATGAACCCACTATCGAGCATAAATATTCCCTCTTGTAGATACAAGCAATTACTTGATCAGGGTAACTAAAAGTACCAGAAAGCATGCAAGATCTTAAATAACATTAGTATGATAATATGATGAACGATATGATCACAATTCCACAATTTATCGGATTCCAACAAACATAACACCAATTACATCATATGGACCTCAATCATGTAAGGCAGCTCATGAGATCATTGTATTGAAGTACATGGGAGAGAGAGTACCAACTACCTACAGCCGAGAACCCGTAGTCCAAGGGGGGACTACTCACGAACCATCATGGAGTTGAAGTGGAGGCGGTGGAGTCGATGGAGATGGATTCGGGGGGTTAATCCCCGTCCCGGCAGGGTGCCGGAATAGGAACTTCTAACCCTGAAACTTGTCTGAACAATGGCGGTGACGACGGAACTTTTCATGGATGGAGGCTCTGGTGTTTAGGTTTTTCCCGAGATCGTGAATAAATAGGCGGAAGGGCGAGGTCGGTGGACGCCTAGGGGGCCGCACCATGCCATGGCGTGGGCCCACCCTTGGCCGCGCCATGGGGTGGTGTGGCCGCCCTGTGGTGCCTCTCCGTCTCTCCTCCATACTTCGTCTTCGTTACGGTAAAATATTAACTTCGGCTTTTGTTTCGTCCAATTTCGAGAATATTTCCTGTACAACTTTTACTAAAATACAAAACAGCAGAAAACAGGAAACTGGCACTGTGGCATCTTGTCAATAGGTTAGTGCCAGAAAATGTATAAAAGTGCAACGAAGTGTGAGCAAAACATACATAAATTGATGTAAAATAAGCATGGAGCATCAAAAATTGTAGATACGTTTGTGACCTATCAGGGAGTCACGGGAAACCCTACACGTCCTTGGGGCAGAGATACCATCGCCGCTAACCCACATCCGGCAGACGTTGTCTTCCTTGACCTCGGCGGCGACTACCTCGCCGACTTTGGCGATGACGAGGCAGTCGGCATGACGGAGGAGCAGCGGTCGCTACTCTTGTCGTTTGAGATAATCTCGTGGGATGCCGATCACCGTCATGTCCTGGCGGCGGAGACGCAAACGCCCGCCGAAGTGCTCGCCATCAGGCGGGCGTACGAGATGTCAACCCCGACCACTATTCACCGCGCGAGGATGTGGTGGCGGTGGGAGCAGCCGCATGTGGACCGGGAGCTGGAAAAGGCGGCCACGGCGATGTCCAGCGGCATGGTGGTCATGGCGGGGGACACCGACCGCTACGAGGCCAAACACCAGGTAGCGGCGAAAGAGAGAGCCCGCTTGAGATGCCCTAATGCCAAGGTGACGAAGTGAGAAACTTTGGGTTGTACATATATTTCATAAAGAGTAAACTGCATCCACGGTAGCTATATTTGATGCCTAAGGGCATCTCCAGCGGGGCGACGCAAACGGACGTTTTTCGTCCGTTTGCGTCTGCGCGGACAAAAAACGCCCTCCAGCGGGGCGACGCAAAACGTCCGCAGTGTCCGTCCTGACGCAAATGTGGACCAAATATGCGGCAGGAATGCGTCTGCGCGGACGCGTCCGCGCGTCCGTTTGTGTCGGTTGGGGCCCCTCTCTCTCTCCTTTAATCACGCATGCGCTTATTCCTCCACACAAACAATCTTTCTCTCTCCTCTCTAATCACGTATGCGGTCAAATAAATGCGTCTGCCGCGGAGAAAGCGACAGCGAACACGCGACGTTTTTTGTGTCCGTGCCCGACAAACGGACATAAATATGCGTCGCCCGCTGGAGATGCCCTAAAATCAATACGGTCATTGATGAATATGCAACCGCGCTAGGATCGATGCCCTTGGCGCCACGGTCTCAACTTCTGGCTGCTGCGCCACACCGTGCGCCCTGTTAGACATTGCAATTTGCAAGTAGCGAAACCTAGCGAGGCACAACATGTAGCTCCACGCCTCCACATCATAAATAAAAGGTTGTGTTGTAGCTCAGTGTCTAGATGAACACTACACCGTATTTAGTGACCGTATATACCGTATTTTAAAGGTCTAGCACCGTGGATGCATTTTACTCTTTCATAAATTTCTTTGAGGGATTCAAATATCCATGATACCTTTCCCTATATAAAAGTTAATTCGATTTCGTGTTGTCAAAAATATATGCCAGAGATGTATTTTTAAGAAGATATTTATCTCCTCGTATCAGAACTCAGAAAAAAAAATATATATATATATGAAAATTGGAGGTGCGGGGAATCGAACCCCGTGCCTCTCGCATGCGAAGCGAGCGCTCTACCATATGAGCTACACCCCCTTCATTGATTTCTCACGAAATTTATTTTATATATAGCTTACTTGCAAAACTTGGTTTCACTCAGTCTTTTAAAAATAGGATGACTTTTAGGCTTTTGCCATTTGACAGCCGATTATTCTTCATTTTGAATATTTTTGGGCCACTTACTTTTTTTTGTAGGAGTATCATTTCTTATGTGACACAAATTACATCCCATTTACACGATCGTTAACACATATATACATGTAATTTACAGGTGTATGCATTGTAAAATACATGCATGTAGGTTGTAAATTACAAGTAAACATTCGAAATTTGATGAAATAGAAAATAATCAAATCAAATCAAATGACTCAAGACGAGCTGAAACAAAAAGGTAGTGCCACATAGACTACATTGACGCAGTGGACCTAGTTAAACGGTGTGCATGTATCCGTTGTGCCTGTGTCGATGGGTGGACAGGAATCACCACATTGAAACAACAAGCAGAAGAACACTACATTAAGCTAAAAAAAACTGCATCTGGGCACCTACTATAGACTCTGTATTCGCAATCGCTAAAAGCAGTATAACAATTTTCATATGCAGACATTGATTCATACTTCAGTGCATGTATATATAGAGGTTTCAGGGTTGGCACTTCCTTGGCAATAACAGAAATGAGCTTCCAGTACAGTCATCAGCCCACCAAAGCAGGAAGGAAGATGCAACAAAAGAATCTCTCTAGTTCTTCTCTACACACAAGAGGGGAACAGACGACAGTGACACCAAAAAGCATCCAACAATAAAGTCTTGTCTTCCTTTCAGGTCGACTCCTATTTCATCCAGACATCGGCCACTTCTTCCTGGCAGCGACCCTGAAGCACACAACAACAAACACCACTCGTCAGCTTCTATTCCTCAAATTTGGACTGCAATGCAATGCACAGATATAACAAATGTAGCGATGCGCGAAAGACAAGCAACATCCAGCAATGCATAACACGGTTGTTTTTAAGAAGCAAAATCAGAACATGGTAACTATATATCATGGCCCGCTAGAAAGGAGGTGAAATCGCTGAACTCCGTGCAGATTGTATTCAGTGGCGTGATGCTGAATTAGTGAAGTTCACAACTTCTTCATACTCACGTCCCTGCCTCTTGGGTTCCAACAACCTGACCCTTTTAAAAGCATGGACTAACCAGAGTTAATCAAGCAACAACCCAAGTGCATGGACATTGGATGGTGAAGTGCAAACTTAAAATTGGGTAAAATCAATGACTTTCCATGCTCAGAACCTCAGACGTTATATCATGCTATAACTATATCACATCATAGCCATCCGATAACCCCCAAACATCTTATTCCAAACAGTTGTTTGTTTTTTCAGATGAATAGGTGACATTTTCTTGTGTGGAGGATTTAAAAACCTACTGCGTCATAGTAAGAACATATAAAAATTACTTGTTTATTTTGTTTATATTGAACCTAAAAATAGTCAAATAGCATCCCTATAATTATAGCAAATGCAGTATCACTATTGATAGATGTCACTGTGGCCCTAACTTCCAGATCAAGCCAGGCATTCCTTTCAAACAGGCCTATACAGTTCAATGCTGTCTACCTGAAGAGGGGCATGTAAGCTTGAACCAAACAATCAACAAGAGAAGAATAACCAAACATCCTGATCAACGAATGCATTTTCTCCGCACTATAAAACTTTTTTCCTTGCATGCTTCTATAAGAGTTAGATAAAGACAGCCAAATCATACAGCTAGACATTTTGCACATGTCATTGGCAAGCCTACAAGGAGGTTAAATCAAAACTTCAACTGCAGGATGAGCGCATAATAGACATTTTCCTATGGTCTGACTAGCATGGACGACAGACAGAAACAAACATTTAGCGTCATCTAGACCAAATTAACAGTTCCCCTTGACAACCATCAGTCTCCAGTTCTTTATTAAACTAGTAGGTAAATAGTAGAATCAAAATTGAGGATACTAAACTCAAGCTTGATCAAACTAAAATTGTTAACAAGAGAAAGCCATACAAGGTATTTTCTCAACTGAATCAGCGACACATGGTGATGGCAATCATCCCTAATAATGAAATATCCTAATAGTGGAATTGCGAGGTAATACCTCGTCATCCCTCGGTTCCCCTCTTTCTTGCAAGCACTTCAGTCGAGATCATCGTAGGAGCGATGTGCATCGTTGTTGTTGTCTCCAGAACCATCGGCGGCGTCCTGGCTGCCTGGATCGCCGCTCTCGGCGGCATGTCCACCGAACGCGGCCCTGAGAGGCCAAGGCAGCGATATCCTGAACCTTCTCTCCATCACCCTCGGCGAAGGGGCACCAGGGGATGCCGGCGCCGCAGCGGCAGGAGCGGCAGAGGCCTGGCGGTTGTCATAGCCAGGGTCGTCGGTGGGCAGCTCGTGACGGCAGACGGGGCAGGAGCTGTGCAGTTCGAGCCAGGGGAGGATGCAGTCCTTGTGGAAGACGTGGTTGCAGGGGAGCTGCTTGGCAGCAGCGCCGAGCTCGAAGTCGTCCATGCAGACGGCGCACTGGGCGCCCCCGTCGGCAGCCATCATGTCAGCGGAGACGGCGACGTCGGGGAGCGCGGCGACGGCGGCCTTGGCGGTGGGCGGGGTGCCGTAGCGGTTGGGGTCGTTCTCTGCCAGCTGCTGGATGAGCTGCTCGAGGCCGGATCCCATGAAGTAGTCGCCGAGGTTGAGCCCCCCGGCGCCGCCGCCGCCGAAGACTGCTCCGGCGGGGAAGGAGGAGCCCTCGAGGACGATCTGGATGGTGGCCCCGCCGGAGAGGATGCCGCCGAGGTGGCCGTGGAGGAAGTCGGTGACGTCGAACTGGGCGGCGGAGGGGGAGGCGGAGGCGCGGGGCGCGGACGGGGATGGGGGCCCTAGGACGCCGGCGAGGTCGCTGGGGTGGCGGAGGTCGAGGAAGCTGGACAAGGGGAAGAAGGGGGACTGCGGCGGCGGTGGGGAGCTAGGGTTTTCGTCGAGGAGCTCCTCGACGAATCCACCGGCGCAGAGCGGGCAGAAGACGTCGTCGTCGGGGGAGGCCGGGGCGGGGATGGGGACGGCGCAGTCGCACTGGTGGCAGTAGTAGCGCTGCGGCGGCGGCGGCGGCGGCGGCGGCGACGACGACGAAGACATGGCGATCGGTGGAGACCTAGCTAGCCGACGGATGGGGAATTCCAAACTCAAGGAAGGAAGAGGTTTCGATTCTTTAATTTCTTTCGGTTCGATTTTTCTGGCGATTTTGTTTTGTTTTTTTTTCTATATATATATAAGACCGAGTAGGCGGTGACTGACGGTGGGCCCACGTGGACTAGGAGGCTACGTGAAGGATCCAGAAAGCAAAGCAGTTTCTTTCGTCCAAGCCAACTAGTATATATCATTTGCAATTGCAAAGCAGTTTCCTTACTCTACAAGTTTTTGGGTGTATTAGTCAAGTATGCAGACTCTTGTCGAAAGAAAGATGCAATGTTACTAAACATGGCACCACACATTTTGTACTACATGGTTGTGTATCAACAACCCATTTGCACACTACTCCCGTGACAAGGGAAGGAATCCGCGAAAACTCGTAAGTATGCCCGAGCTAGAGTGGTCCCTATATCCACATGGCATCGAACCGTTCGCTTTTCTTAGTGACGTCATAGCATGTCTTCTATACGATGATGTATTACGTACGCCAAGCATATGCTGGAGGAGGATCCAACCACATTTGACCGTAAGAAACATCCCGATGCAAGGCTGATCGCGAGCAGCAGACGCGGTTCCTGTTCGAGCTGTTGACGAGGTCCTGGTCCTGTTCATCGACATGTGTGGGCCGGGTAGGACAGGAAATGGGTGACACGGTCTAGATCGTACCGCCGTGACATTTCCACCTCGAAGTAGCCTATCTCCAAGACGACGCAAATAGATGATTAACGAACTGTTTATATCCGTCGTGATCGAAAATGTGTCTGAGTCTGCTTTAGCGGGGCGACGCAAACTGATCGGGTTGTCTGCGGCGACGCAAATTTGGACCAAATATGCGCCAGGTTTACGTCTACGCGAACGCTCCGCAGTGGTTACATCCGGGCCCGGTCCACAGTGACTAGGTAACCATAATATTTCTTCATTACTATTGATTGGCCAAAAGGACCATCTTTACAAAGATGATTAGTTGAGTTAACCTAAAACTACGACGGGCGTACCTACTCGCCGTCGCGCGGCCTACCACAGCCTGGGTTACTCGCAGTCGCGCGGCTTACTACTGGCCGCCGGAGGGGCTAGCGCCATCATTGAAGCGGGAGCGCTTGACGCACTCCGCGCGCCGCGCACGCCGACGATCGGACATCTCGTCCTGCCGCCTGCGGCGTTCGAGGGTCTCGGCTAGAGAAGAGTCCCAAAGGACTCTCCTGGCCATAGAGTTGGTCGCCTCCGCCGTCGCTGCCTTCGCCGTCGCCGCCGCCGCCTAGGCTGCCTCCGTGCCCGCCGCCTCCAACGCCGCCATCTGGGCGTGGAAGTGGGGCCCCCCTACGCACCTTCGCCACCGCTTCGTCCCTGGCGGCGATGGCGCCCTCCAGCTCCCGGTTCTCCTGCTCGACCCGCGCCAGAGAAGGGCCCCTCCGCTGGAGCGAATCCAGGTCGGAGCACATGTAACCCCGAGCCATGGCAACCGCATAGCTGTGGGCTTCCTCCTCCGCTACCCAAGCCTGACGGCGTTGGGCGTCCCCAGCTAGGGTCTCGAAGGACGCGACCAGAATCCGCTGGTCCCGGCGCACTCGAAGCGGCAGGGTACGTCGCTGTCGTCGATGTCACGGATGACGGCGTTCGCGGGTGGGGCCACCGGAGGGGCCGCCATCGCCGCCCGCGCCTCCGCGAGTGCCGCCCTAGCCTCGGCGATCATACACATTTGTCCTCTAGGTGGTATCAAATGTGATTGCATCACCGAAATAATGGTACTGTGCCATCCCCTTTCCGGTCGTCCAGAGTAGGTTCATGATCCTACTGTCATCATCCACTTGCACGTTGTACGTGAATTCGGGGTCGGCAGCCCCCATCTCAGAGAAAACCTCAATTGTCTTCCTCACATCATCATCTGCTTGCTCGCTGCTGATCTTGCCACATAAAGTTTTCAGTGCCCTTTTTGTGAAGGGTATATTTTCCATTTTTCCAAAGAAGCTTCCAATGATATTGTAAACCTTTCCAAGATTTACATTATTCTCCCGCAAATCCTTAGTGTAGCTATCAATGTGCCAGTGCGATGGCCAATGCGCCCGCTCGCCGAAGGAAGCAGACAATTCATGACCCTGGACGTCTCTATGCTCGCATATATACCACCCGTTATCCTTCGTCCGCAGCAAACGGACTAGTGCCGGGCAAAGGCATCGGGTGGAGTGAAAATTCGTGGCCCGCGGACGCCCCTGCATACATAGAGACAACCGATAATCTTAAAAAAATCGACGGACCAAGGTGCCGGAAAATATATTAGATCCTGCTAAAAAAATGATTGCCGAAAGATACGAAGCATGGATGGGATAGGAAAACAATCAAGGGCTCCGCAGGGGGAGGAAACTCACCGAATAACCACATACTATCTCCTGCATGCACTTAACTCGATCGACATTGAGCCTGCTTTTGCCGTACCTCACCCGAAACCCCCGTTCCCACTAGTAGAGATTGTAGAAGTCGTAAGCCTCTCCGATAGAATCGAACGATACCCGGACCTCTGGCAAAATGACCTCGCCGTTAGATCTGGCCGGGAACTCGTGAAGCGTCCTCTCCAGCGCTGTGACGCGGGATGAGTTGAGTGCCCTTTCGGGTGGCGCCTTGACTACTCGGTGCCTGCGAGCGAAAGGGGAAAATTAGCTAGGTCCATAGCATTGAACCAAGAAAAACCCTGTCGCTGGCTGTACCCCATGTGTTTTGCTGAAATTCATAATGGAAATTCGAGTTTTCCCTACAACCGAACATGCTGAAAAGTAAACCGGTGAGACCTCATAAAACAATCTAAAAAATAACTACCTAGATATTTTTCGAGTATGCTAACCTTTACGATCTACAGCTCTAGCACACACAGCGCAATCCTCTAGGTAAATTTGGGTCGAACTGAGATCTGTCTGTAAAAATTTGGCTCTGGCAAAAAAAAAAGGTACCTCCTTTTCCATCCAGAGACGACGGCGCGCCCGCCCACCTCGCGTGCGCCGGCGACGGACGCATGTCTCCGTCCTCGCCGTTTGGCCCCGCCACCGAATTCCATTGCTGCTGCTGTCGTCCGCGCGCACAGCCGTCGCAGCCGCCGCAACACAGCTTGGTTTCGAAGAGCATCCAACGATGGCCTCCACTTCACCAGCGCAGCCATCCGCTTGCGCCAGCAAGCTTTGCAAGCTGGAGAAACAACATTTTTTCCTAAAATAAGAAACTAGCAGAATCCTGTGTGGCGCGATCTCAGAAGGTATGGTTTTTTAGAGTAGGACGATCGCTGGGGGCGGCAGGATTCATCTTCCATCGAGGGCGAATCCTGTTCGTGTACCATACCTTCGAGGGCGAATCCTGTTCCTGTACCTCTTCCACCGACATGTTCCACATCACACGGTTGGCACGCTTCCTCGTCCGCGCAGTTATTGCGTGTGCCCCGCCGTTCGAGCCAACCCCGTGTACAGATACACCGCCTACGGGATCGTAGACAACCATGCCATACATCATTTAATGAACGATGCTTCATTCCGCGCCGCACAACACGTATTATGATATCCGGACCACCCCAGCCCGGGCGCCATTCGTCCGCCCTCAGGAATCCGTCTTTATCTTCCTTGTGATTCTCTCATGTGATGATATTGCGACGTCGATGTTAGGGTTTATGAGTTGCTAGCATTGCATATGCACCTCGTGAGACGACACATATGACAATGCAGGGGTGATGTTGGACGTGTGATAGGGGCGAGATAGGATGACAAGGATAATTGTCAGACCAAAGCAAAAGTTCGTTGCACTAGGGATGAGAGGATGGTCGTAAAAGAAGATGGTGAAACCAGCGATAATAAACAAGGATATGCCGATAATATGAGGTGGTTTGGCGGTGGCGTCAATAAGCATGCAAGCCTAGGTGGTTGGGGTCGTTGCAGTAGACTGAAAATTGCTTTTCTATTATGCTATTGTACGAGGTATGATGTTTCTAGAGTACATGTGACAGAATTAATTAATGTATTGCTATGAGCAGTACCAAAATAATAAGAATTTTACTGTGCTATCTCATCAAAATGGCTTGGGCCTAAGCGATGCATCGCATTGCATTGTGATCTCCTACTTAAGTTTGACATGAGGATTAAGAACGGGGAGAAAGAAGAGGACGATTTACAGCTGATTGATGGTGTCTCACAATTCGAAGTGATGTTCATGCGATGGGAACGAAACCGCAGTCGATATTTCTTCCACACTTGTTAATGATGCAGTCGTGGCTAACGTAGAAATCAAAGTATCACAGGTGTAGGTAGATCAGCAGTGGTGGTGGTGGTTTTGATCTTCTTGTTTCGAGAGTACGTTGAAGATAATACCATATCTTTATTGAAGGTAGAATTTTAATTACAAGACAACGACTACTCGTTGCAACAAGCCTAGTACAAACTCTTCCACATCAGGCTAGTCCAAAGACAGTACGATAGTACAAGATGAATTAGCACTACCCCGTGAAACACAAGTCGCCAAGTCAAAAAGATCGTCGTGAGTACCAACAGCACATTTATAATAACAGACCACACAATTCTTACGAAACAGCAATAATACAAGCGACAGTGAAATGCTAAACAGCAGCAACAGTTGGCACGCAAAATGAGCTCAGGCGCTATTGCTTCCCTTCTAAACACAAAAATTCTCATATGGATGAGTTTGCCTCCGACCAGCAATACGTCACGGAAGAAAGGCCCGTCAGGTTTTCTTACTCCAGGATTGAAAATTCACCACATGCTTTGATATTACAGGGATTACTTGAGGGGCATTTTTCCTCAGTTGCGGACTATTTTCCACATGTCATTCATGGTCTCCAGTTTACGGTCTGGGGTTTCGGATTTTAGATAGAGATCGGACATCTTGGAAGGTTAGTAGGGCTGATGTCGGCCTTTGGTTCGCTTCTCCACCCGTGATACGAGCGTACTAGAGATCCAAGACTTCTTTGTCTCCACGATATCGTCAGAGCGCCAGCAACACAGTCGACCATCTTCGCCTCCTGTCCACCCAAAGATACCCCTGTGCTGGCCAAGCCTCTCGAGACTGCTTCCAGCTGGGTAGATGGTCCTGACAACCCCAGTATGGCCTCCTTCAAGGACAGCCTCCGCCGAATCAATTGCTCCTCCTACAGGATCAGTTTTTACAGGGAAGTAACCCAGTGTCCCGGCATTTGTGCCACCGATCACCCATAACCGGTCATCAGGGAGAGAGTAGTGACAGTCAACGAAATAGTCCACCTGGCATACATTAAAAACAAGTATAGGAACTTCTTAATGCTGCTGTGCAGTGAAAACTATCAAGAGAAAACAGGAGCACGGAATGTGCAAGATAGGTTAAGCAGTCTTGGATACTCACATGGTCAAGGTTCCACTTATTAGTGGCCAATGAACGAGCATCCTCTACATTCAATTCTCTAGTCCCGTCATTCCAGTCCCAAGTGCTGTGGTAATTAAATAGCAAACATCATAATTATAGGTCTGTGTGCTTGTTATGTCAAACAAGTTAGATAGAATGTCATAATAACAATGGTGAAAATGAAGCAGAACCGGTCAGAACCAGGCTCTGCCGTTTTTTTATTCTGGACTTTTCACCAGAAACGGACATTAGCTCTGGCTACAAAAAACGAACAGAAATAGTATCGGAACCGAATGCTGACCGGATATTTGTCAGAACAAAAGGGCCAGCATGATCATGTACAACCAATAACAGCAATGCAGACCACGAGTTTTCATCTATTTAATTTTCAAAATATATCCTCATTGCTGGACAGGTCAAATTCCCATGGCCATTTATTTGTCTCTTCTCTCGTAACACACAGCCTGGGCCGAATCCTAGATCTCCCCTCTCCATCGTTCTTTATTCTGTTACATGGGTACAGGTCTAGTGCCTTCCTCAAGCCTAGCATCTACAGTACGTGCATTCCAAATTAGGGAGTTTCAGCAATTTCAATTTAGTTTCCGTTTACACCAGAAACAAAACTTATGTTTTCGTGTCTTTTCCTGGCAAATACTTCTCTGTTACCTTTTCCAAATACTTTTTGGATCTCTGTTCCAGTTTGGAAAGGCTAAAAGGCAGATTTGGTTGTTATTATTATTCTGCGAACTGAATAATTTAACAGAATCATTTGCAGCATCATGTGGAAAGAAATTACCTTAATGTTTCAATATGTGTCAAACACCAAAGCTTCCGATACATATTTCCATAAAAACCCACCTTAGCAACAGAAGTCTCCACATTCATAACCTAGGGAACATCAAAAAATATAGAAAGCCCATCAACAAAAAAATGATAGACATAATGTGGTAACTTTAGGGAGAATCATATTATATAAAAAAATCTTAATGAGCATAATGTTGTAAGCAAACCTAGTACTCAAGTTAACGACATATTGAACTGATAACCTTCAACAAATAGACAAAAAAATGTTCCCTGAGTATTCAGAGACAACTACCACATACCGATAGTAAATCATTGTCCTCATCGATATCACCATCGGTGTCAAAGACGCATACTAATCCATCAATTGCCGCAGAAACGAGTTTACTTTGTTGATTTGGTGCAAATCGAACCTGTCCAACAAAGAGTGAAAAATCATCACAACAATGACTAGTAATCATCCAATCAAAAAATTGTAGTGGATAAATATCAAGTAGTTGATATGAAGTCAATACATAAGTATGAATATTTAGGACAGTAATATCATCAACTAGTCAAGAAAACAAAAGTATGTGAGAACACTAACTGCCATCATAATTACTGTAAACCATATCCGTATGCACGAAATAATTGACAAACTAGCTTAGTATTGTCACATTCAGGGCGTGTTCGGAAACCCTCTCGCTTTGCCAAATCCGCAGATCCTGCTTCGCAAACGCAACTCCGGCTTAGCTACTAGAGCGAGAAACGTTCGGTACAGCTCCTCCATCTCTGTTGGGATGGGAGCCCATTTATCTCAGATGGCCCAGCCAAAGCCTGGGAGTCCTACAGCCAATTTGGCCCATTCGGATGCTCACCACACGACCAGATGATGAATTCTCCAAAAACAAAACGTGAATTGCTTAAGCTGCTGCCAGATGCCGGAGAACATGGGAGGAGGAGGAGGAGGAGGAGGAGGAGAACGGTGGGAGGAGGAGAGCAGGGAAGCGGTCGCCGGACCACCTACTGGATGCGCCGGGATCGGACTAGGACGCCACCGGAGCTCGGGAATCGACACAGCCGGATCCGGGAAACGGCTCGTGTTGCTTCGTGGGAATGGCAGCTTCTCCGGTCGGGAACACGGCAGAAGTGACGACCGGGGGAGCGGCTCAAGGGTGGGGGTGGATGCTGGAGGCGGTGGCCGGGACCTCTCTGCGGGTAGGTTCGGGTAGGTTTCCTGTCGATCTGGATGCGGGAGGAAGCGTGCTCGAGAAGCTCAACACGTAGATGCAGGCCGGGGTAGGGGTGGCGGCCGGAGGCGGCGGGGGTGGTGGCGGGTGTTGACCGATTGGGACGGGAGCCCCGGCATACAGGGAGGTGGGGAGCGAACGAGGGAGTAGTACAGGACGGGATTGAACCGTTTTCCACTTAGCGGTGGCAATTGCCCGTAAATAGAAGCCGCTCCACGGTTTGCCGATCCGCGAATCGCCGAAAGAGGTGCTCCCTGTTTTGTACAACGAATTGGACCAGCTTCACGGATCCAGCTTCATGGAGTTAGGATGTTCGGCGGTGCTCCACGGTGGATTTCCGGGAAGCTGGGAGCTGGAGAGTTGCCGAACACGCCCTCAGATAGCCTTTAGAATGTGTTTGGATGTTTGCATTCGGGCCTGGTATTGGATATTGGCATTGTACAGGCCCAAATATCCCGAATTCCAAGCGTTTGGGTGGCCTAGGCATTGAAGCTGTGCATTCGGGCCAAATATTGTGGTGGAGTTTTTTTGGCCTAGGCAGCTCCCTCGCGAATGTACTGGTCTGGAGCTCGACATCGTGAGGTATTCGGAGCACGAAACGTTTTCCTCCTCGCTCGCTCCCTCGTTCCATCTCCTCGCTAGCTGAAACCCTCGAGAGCACACACGCAGGGAGTCTCCTGCCGCCGCCGCTCACCCTCCTTCGCCTCATGCGAGGCAGGACACCACCGACTCTGTCCTCCTTTCCGTCCCTCGGCACCCCCAACTCTACCACTCACCCGTTTTTCCCCCTCTGCAGGAATGGGCGCCCTCACAACCAAGTAGAGGAACACGACGATGACCAACCGAGATGTCGCTGCTCCCCGGCAGGTTTGTCGACCTCAAGAAGCACCCCGCACGCCACCGGATTCCAATTTTCTCCCCGGCCGGATCCCCGACCTCCTGCCGCTGATTGTTCAAGGTAGGATGGTGAATCCCCTGTACGCCATCTCTGTCCACTCTATCCTTTCTCTGTCCTACAGGCGATGGTTGCTTTGATGCATCTCTTGAGGTGGAGTTGATTCATTTGTTGAGACGGACCTGCCCAGGGGAAGGTTGTGGGACAGAGCACGTATATGACAATTTTAACTTTTTGGTATGTACAGAGCCGTGAGCAATATGCAGATTTTGTGTAGTATTGATGAATGTTGAATCATATGCATGCATTCTTTAGCTCACAGAAAATTGAAGAATGTTGTAATATTGGAATCTACCTTTTATTTTTTATTATTCTTACGTGATATATAAGATAGAATTATTTAAATATATTATGTATAATGGTCACACTCTCATGCAAATGCAATTCGTCACGTTCACCATCCAAACAAGTTTTGCCATTCAACCTCAATATCAATATCTTGAGATATTGACATTCAAGCCAATATAATGCCATGTTTCCCAATACAAACATCCAAACAGAACCTTAAGGATATCTGAGCCCCTCAGTTTTCCAACAATTAATTTACCAAAAAAAATAGGCATCAAATAACAATAGGTGCAAGGAGACATAATATCAAACAGAACTACAAAGATTAAGTCTCAAGAAGTAACGCTGGAACCAATTTTATTTATAAACTTTATACAGAAGATTTTTTCTCACACAAATTGTTCTGTTAATCAAGACCATGATTGTTTGTCAAATTACTTAAGCTGGGGTCAAGCTTTTCGGAGTATGTGAGGTAACTCAGGTTCCATATTGAAAGGTTCAGTGTGGCGCTCTCCACTACCAGCAGTGCCCTATGGATAATGCATATACAGTTTCTTGAGATGAACCAAAAGTTTCCCAATAAAATAGCATTATTCCACACAAGCATGCATGCAAGGTTCCCGGCTTGAGAGTAAATTACAGTAAAAGAATGAACTGGAAAATGAAATAAAGTTCAACGTCGAATGATTGGAATTTTAGTTTACTCTCTTTTTTCATCTTGTTCTTGTTTTTGGCTTCCTTCTATTTCTGTTGTGTTTCATATCTAGCCTACCCCAACTTGCTTGGGAAAAAGGCTTTGAAAAGGCTTTGATGTTGTTGTTGTTGTTGTTGTTGTTTTTGAATTTTGCCCATTTGCCACTTAAGTGGAGCTAAAATGCAAAATATGAGCAGAAGAGTGGGAAACGTACAGATGGCAATTAAGTCGGCAGTATGCGAGTTAGGCTTTGTCTTAGTGGAGAACATCTAAAACTCCATACAGTAATATGTACCTGTGTTACATCATCCATGTGGGAATCCTCTAAGCAGGCTAGCTGTTTTGAACTTCTCCAATCCCACAGCAGAACCTACAGTTGAGTAACTTGAATGAGATTTAACATGAAAAACCTCTTGAAATCTGTCTTTTTTGCTCTAACAAACATGTAAATGAACTAAAACAATCATCGTCTCGAGATTATTGTGCCAAATCTAATGCCATGATAGTCAAATGTTTGCTAAAGCCCAACCCCCATTTGCAGGGGTGGGAGCAACCATTCTGTACAGCTATAAAGTGGCCAGAGCCGGTGCAAGTACAAGGTGGATATGAGAAGAATTTAAGCTGTTAACAGATACAACTCTAATCTGTACGACAACGATACTCATTACCTGGGAATTAGAACCAGAAGCAAGTAGGTTACCACTTGATCCACCAAAGGAAAAGCTAAACATTTCGCGAGAGGCACCGCCATTTAGCAAAGATATCTGGCAGACAGTCAGAGATCAGTAAAGTTCCAATTTAGAGAAACAAACATATTAAATCCCACCGTAGTAATTTGCAAATTGCTGAAGCCCTAGTTATATGAGTAGTACACTGAATGTAATACAGACCAAAAGCATGCCAGTAAATGAATTATCAAAAAAATCATGAACTAAGATAAGACCTAGTGAATGGCTGCTTGATTATGTCCAGTAGCAGAAGTACACAAAACTAATCACAATATAAATAAACACTCTGCATTGCAGATATTTCTATGTTAACGCGGAAAAAGGTTGTAGGAGCAGTAGTCTAGAATCGAACAATGTCTTCTAAATTTAATGGATTTCTAGTATTAATAACAAAGACACTGTCCAGGTTGTACTTTACATCATGTCGTTTCATTCTCTTAACAAATTAATATTTATCCAATTATCCAAGGAACAGAGAAAAACTCAAGTAGATATAATAGCATCACAAGATTAATGCCAAACAACCAAGCATCACAAGATTAATGCCAAACACGATCCAAACCAAGCATCACAAGATTAATGCCTCACAACTTCACGAGAGTAAACAACTAACAGCACAAACATTCTTATGACTTGGAATACATATAATATTGAAAAACTATGTAGATGTGATCTCGTTTGTACAATTTTTGCAAGTATGCATATTCACATGATACTAATTTATAGCCAACATAAATATTCCACAATCAGGGGGTACTAGAAAAGAAAAACCTGCTTAAAGCTTCTTGTGTCCCAAGCTCTGATGGTTCCATCAGCAGAACAAGAGCATATTACTTGTGGTGACGATGGAGTTGAAAAGGAAATTTCATGGATAGTTCCTGTATGTCCTGTGCATTCCCCCATATACTGTCCAGTTGCTGGAGAATAAAACTTCAGTGCGTTTGTCGACAAGGAAACCGCGAGCGTCGAGATCTCCTGGCTTGTCACGGGATATATGCAATATTCATGTACGAACAATGGGAAAGAAAAACGATAGAAGCCGGACTAGAGTTGCGGCATTCTAGTGTAATGACGAGTCAAAATACAGCACATGGATCACCCATTCAGAAACAATCTAATCATTTTAACCGCGTGCAGCCTAAAGTTAAGTCAATCATACTGGGGAAAAGTGGAGAAAACAATGCATGTCGATCGCCGATTCAGAAACTGTCTAACTCCATTTATACCGAAATAGAATTTGTAACCTAAAGTTAGTTCAATCGAAGTGGGAAAGGGGATCATCATGTGTACCAAGAAGCGATCTGGAAGACGTAGTCGTCGCCGAAGTTGGTCTGGATGCTGTTCCTGAGGCCGAGCCGCCTCGTCGTCGAGGAGGCGACGCCGCTAGCCGCAGGGTTCGGGGTCAGGGAGCCAGAGAGCCCCGCTGAAAACAGGCTCGACTCAGCTTCCACCTCCATCGCCGTTCCCGCCGCCGCCGTGTCGCATCCTCCCTCCATCGCCCTCTTTACCACCACGTACCGCCTAGAATAATCCGCATAATAGTATCTCAGTATCTGAAAATTGCACATTTTGGGGCACAATACGGGTCGCTGTCTAGAAAATCTAGCATGCCCCATTCATATATATACTCGGATTTTATCTGTATATGCAATGGAGCGCAATGTTCCGTATACAAATTCAACTGCAACATTGCATCCATGCGCGAGCTCGCAAGCATACACCTATATATGCTACAACATATCACCTGCATATGCGCGGTCTAGAGCAAAACCTAAGGAAAATACCTTGATTGGCTGGGGGGCGGAGAGGGAAGTCAGGCGGCGGTTCTTGGCGATGGCAGGGGCGGACCGAACAGCGGGAGCAGGAGATTCGTATGGAGCGTCGGGGCTGAGCACGGGGCGTTGGGGGCGGCGGATGGCCGGAGAGCGCGGGAGGAGGAGGAGGTGCGGCCAAGGAAGGGAAGGGAAGCCCTACACACACCGGCAGGGGGAGCGAGGCGGCCGGCCTACTTGGGCCGGGCCGATTGTAGCCAGGCTTTGCGAATTTCAAAACTAAACAAGTCCAGACTGAGGCCGGCCCGAAATAATTAAATATTGCATATTCATTTATTCTTTTTTGGAGTTTAAAATACATCAGTAGACCTTTTTTATTGCGAGAATTTTCCACCTTCTTTTGGATTTTTGGGTTGGCTGTAAAACTGGAGCCCAAGTGGCCAAGCCTGGTGAGCTCTAGCACGCTGACGCCGGTGTCTCTTGTCGACCACGCATAGGGGTCCCCCTGAGTAGTGGCGGTGGTGGCGCTGTGCACAATCTTATCGGTGTCTTAATCTCCTCAGGTGTTGTTCGTTGGTGTTCCGTGTTGTTCTCGACCTAGCATGCGTTTAGCCCCCTCTCTCTGGTTTTCTTGTACAAACCTTTGGCTTGATCTTGTGTTTGGATGTGGAACTGGTTATAGGTTGGTTCAGCACCTTGTATCTACCGCTACTAACGTCATTAATTTAACGTTGCATGTTGTCCAAAAAAAAAAGCCGAGCCTAGCCCTGCTGTTAGAGACTCTCTTCCTAGTTTAAACTAACAAACTTACTTGAGAAAAACAGAATCACGATCCTAACTTAATCGTTTTTCCTCTCACGACAAAGAAAGCCGCCGCTTCCAAAACCTAGTCGCTCCACTTCAGCTTCCTCCATCTATGCGTGGAGTTTCAATAAAAGCGGTGTTTTCAGTAGATTATCTTAGGATTTTAGTAGCCGCCTTCTTTTTGGTTTCTCCTCAGTAGAGATGGCATCGTCTGCAATAAGTGATATTTAACCTTTCGCTCGACGACGAGATTTCTTTCCGACGTCAACGGTGGTGTCGGAAAATTACAATTCTCTAGGTATGGGTCTTTAGATCTTGCTTCGCTAGATCGATTCTGGATCTTTTCTCATGGTTGCCGCGAGGAGGATTATTCTCGCAGTTTTTGTCCCGGCCGCTGTGACCTCGACAATGGTGATTCGTACTCGTAGTATGGGCTCTCCAGGATCATGGTGACCAATTATTATTCCCTGGCATACTAGTGTTGGTACTCTTGTCGATGTTGATTGATTACTTTAATAGCTACGCGCGTGCACATAACATTTGCACTGCGGTTCAAATTAAAATCATGAGAGAACCTTCATTCATATTTACATATCTCTAGTCTAGTATTTATTTTTGGCTACCTTCAAAAGTAAAAGATTGTGTGATGGAGGAAAAAAAGAGTTTGAAGATCTATCTTTTAGACTTTATTTTATAATTATTAGAGACTGCTCGTATATCTCTACCATGAATTATCTATTACTATAAATATATGTGGTATTGATTGGCAAAAAAACTAGATTACTCTAGAAGTTTACGGAAATAATATTTTAAAATGAGAATATAATACTCCATCAGGTTCATTTTAATTAACTCTAATATGGATGTATCTAAACATATTTTAGTTCGAAGAAAGTCCAATTCTCATCCTTGAACTCTTGGGAAAGTTCACTTTCAGTCCTAAAATTTATTTTTAGTCTAGAATGAACCTTGAACTCTCATAATAGTTCATTTTTCATCCCTTTACAGTTGAGTTAAGCAAATTGCTGGCGTGGAAAGAAAAAATAGGGAACCAACCAAATTGGTTTAGAACCAGATCAAGCCCAAACTAGCTGAGATGTTAAACCAAACGTCACAGTGCAAAAAAACAACGAAACCTTTGGGTCCCTGAACCAGTCTCTCGCTTGATTTCTCTCATTTCTAATTCACGTGAAGCGTTGCGCCACAAAGGTCTCCTTGTTTGCTTATCAACATCGTCTCGTATCTCTACCCTTGCACCGTTACCTTGAGTTTTTGGGCACATATGGCAGATATTTGCCTAGCTCAATTGGGGTAAGGACTAAAAGTGAATGATTCTAAGAGTTTAAGGTTCATTTTAAACCAGACAGAAGTTTTAGGACCAAAAGTGAACTTTCACTAGAATTCAAGGACCAAAAGTGGACTTTCTTCTTTTAGTTATAGATACATATACTGGGATGGAACTGCCAAGGTATGGGCAAGAACCTTGGCAGTCAGAAGATGGTGCATCTTGCCCGGATGATCAACTCTGCGAAACCTCAGGTAACATTTATTTCGGAAATCAAATCTTCGAAAACCGGAAGTAGCGATCTTAATACTAGGTTTAACATGTCTAATAGCTTTGTAGTGCCCTCTCGAAGACGATCGGGTGGGCTGTGGCTGATGTGGACTGATGATCTACAAGTGACTGTGCATACCTCTAGTTTTTATATTATCCTTGCCACTGCTGTAAATAGTTCTAGTAACCAAAAGTTTGGTTTAGTCTGTATCTATGGTGATCCGTATCATCGCCAAACTAGTCAGATCTGGAACGAAGTGGCTACTTTTGTGTATGATAACTCTAGCCTTTCCATGCTTTGTTTAGGGGACATGAATGAACTTCTGTATGATATAGACAAGAGTTCCCCTAATATTAATCGTTCCCGTATGTATGCATTTCGTTCTTTTGTAAAAAATTGTGGTTTGTTTGACTTGGGTTTTAGTGGACCAGCTTATACTTGGACTAACAAACGCTTTTCCTCGAAACCCACCTTTGAAAGATTGGACAAATGTTTAGTGAATGCTGAATGGTGTGATGCTTTTCCCATATCAAATGTTTACATTATGCCTCTCATTCATAGCTTTAGTGATCATGCTGCCATTCTTCTTTCCACTGAAGGCCCTGTTCGTAGAATTAAAAAGGGTTTTAAGTTTGAAAATTGGTGGCTCAAAGAACAAGATTTTCAGGACCATGCTAAATCTGCTTGGAATGATTCTAAGAATAAATCTTTTTCCAATAGAACTAACCATCTTGCAGGTTCTCTCAAGATTTGGTGCAAGAAAAAGAAACCGTTGCAACAGGAGCTAAATAATTTGGAGGGCCAAATCAACAAATCCAAATGATGCCTCTAGATCAACAAGACAATGCCATGGAAGCTTCTTTGGTAAAAAAGATATGAACAAGTTATGACGAAACTAACTGATTCCTATATGCAGAGAGCGAAAAAGCAGTGGATCAAAGATGGAGACAGAAACACTTCCTTTTTCCATCGAGCCATAATTAAAAGAAGAAGAAGAAATACTATTGTTTCCATGAAAGATGAAAACGGTGTTATACAGTTCATGCCAGACAGAATTAGCAATACATTTGTCAACTATTTCAGATCAATTTTTTCTTCCACTCAAATTAACAATGGCAGGCCTTTCTTACACACGCAACTCCCACAAGATTCCCAGGACTACACATACTCCATCCCGGATGAAATGGAAGTCCTTGAAACACTCAAAGAGATGAAAAGAAACGCATCGCCGGGGCCAGATGGTTTTAATGTGGAGTTTTACATTGCTACCTGGAATTGGATAGGGCAAGATGTAATGCAACTGGTAAGAAATTTCTTCGAAACAGGTATTATGCCAGCTCATATTAATGATACGCACATCACTCTCATCCCAAAAAAGCTAGTTCCTTTGGTTCCGGCGGATTATAGACCTATTAGTCTTTGCAACGTTATTTATAAACTTATTGCTAAATGTATTGCAAATAGACTTAAGCCTCACTTGCCGGATTATGTTCATCCCTCTCAGCAGGATTTCATTGAAGGTAGAAGAATAAGCAATAATATCATCGTTGCTCAGGAGATAACCCACTCTTTTGCTCTTAGCTCATGGAAAAACAAAGCGTTCATGCTTAAAATAGATCTGGCCAAAGCCTTTGATAGGGTTGAGTGGAATTTCATAGTTAAGGCTCTAGCACATAGTCATTTTATCAATCTTATCTATGCCTGTATCTCTTCGCCAACTTTCTCTGTTATTATTAATGGTCAACCGTTTGCGAAGTTTCGAGGAGACAGAGGTATTCGACAAGGTTGTCCTTTATCCCCTTATTTATTTGTCATTGCGATAAATGAACTATCCATTGCACTGCAGGAAGCCATGTCTACTAACTATTTTGCAGGGATAACTTTGGGACCAAATTGTCCCCTGATCCACTCGCTACTGTTTGCAGATGATCTCTTAGTATGTGGGCAAGCTACTACCCAAGAAGCAACTAGAATCAAGCATATCTTGCAGGGCTTTTGTGTGCAATCTGGTCAAACACCAAACTGGGCAAAATCTGGGATCATATTCAGCAAGCATGTCTCTCCAAGCACATGTCAGTCCATAAAACAAATCTTCCCTGTCCCAGACATAGAAAACAATTTCAAACACCTTGGACATCCTCTCATTATCCCTGGTAAGGACAGAACCGCTGCTTACAACTTTGTTTTTGACATGTTTAAATCTAAGCTTTCAACTTACAAGGCCAATAAACTCTCTCATGCTGCTAGACTTGAGCTAATAAAATTTGTGTTCTCTTCAATACCTGTGTACTACATGTCTAACATTCTTTTTACCAAAAAGTTCATCGCCAAGCTTACATCTATCATTAGAAATTTTTGGTGGACGGGGATCAGAGAAGAATCGAACTCTAGAAGCCTTTGCTTGAGAGCTTGGAAAGATATTTGTTCTCCAAAAAAGGAAGGTGGCCTTGGTATCTGGAACTTGCAAGCAATGAACCAGGGCCTGATTCTCATGGCAGCTTGGAGAATCGCAGACCAGCCTAATGATTTCCTTCATGCAGTTTTGAAATCCAAATATTTTCCTGACTCCTCGATTTGGCGCCCAAGTGAAAATGTTCCAAAATCAGCGTTTTGGGCTTCGGTTGTCAAGTTCCTTCCTATTCTT
Organism: Lolium multiflorum; assembly: GCA_030979885.1. Lineage (NCBI taxonomy): Eukaryota > Viridiplantae > Streptophyta > Magnoliopsida > Poales > Poaceae > Lolium > Lolium multiflorum. The sequence goes on along the minus strand of JAUUTY010000620.1, from coordinate 36,771 downwards.
AAAGCCCATTCGTTCTACCAAATATCTATAGGCCACATTTCTGTTTGGAGCACTCCATGGTGTGACGATTGGGCTCAAATCTATGATGCTCTAATAATTCAGCCGGCAAACTTCTCCTATCCAGCCCAGGTAAAAGATCTTTGGGTTCCTAACCAACAAGCCTGAATCACAATCTCATAGACACTCTGTTCCAGGAACCTATGGCTCACACTATTAAAAACACTCCCATTATTTGTTCTCAAGATGCAGATTTTTTATGTTGGAAACTAACTCCTTCAGGTAAATGTAGCTCTAAGAGTGCATACAGGGCCTGCCTTGAAAACTTGCAGGACCATGGTGAGCCAAGACCAAGACAAGTGCATCCCTCTACTAAGCAGCTTCTGTATCAAATCTGGGGGAACAAGAAAATAACACCCAGAGTACAAACTTTTGGATGGAGATTGCTGCGAAAAGCAATACCTACAGGTGCGCGTGCAGGTAAGTATAGCAAGCACATAAGCAAATTGTGTTGCAGGTGTGGGATAGAGGAGAATGATTTCCATCTCTTTTTCTTATGTGGCTTTGCTAAAGCAGCTTGGTTCAGCGAACCCTGGTATTTAAGAATTGATACGATTACTGCTAGCTCTAACTCTATCACACAGGTTCTTAATAGCCTATTAAAAATGAATCATCCACATGCAAATATAGAAAATATTCTTACCTTCATGTGGTGCATTTGGAAAGCCCGCAATGATTGCTTGTTTAATAGAAAGAAGAGTCACCCAAAACAGATCAATCACATGGCTAATGCCATTCATCAAAATTTGGAGATGTTGGATGTTTTAGAGGATTCTTCTAATAATTTGGCAGCGGAAGATATGATGCAAAACTCGATGTCTATCAACCAGAGTAGATGGAAGAAAAGAGAAGGCCAACAACAAGAGGAGACTTTCAAGCAGGGAGAAACGATCAGGTCTGATCTTGCCATACAGTGAAGCAAGTTTTTTGCGGACGCAGCATGGAAAACAAAAAAAGCCCCAGGTTCACAAGGAAGAATCTCTACATGTATTGGAGTTTATGGACAAATCCAACATGGACAGAATGTAGCAACAATTATGATTCAGGCTTCGACTACAAAAGCTCCATCATCATTGCATGCGGAGGCATCGGCCCTTCTCCTAGCGGCTCGAATTGCAGAACAACTTCAAACTCATCAGGTCACTTTCTTCACTGACAACCTGACTCTAGCAAGAGCAGCTGCATCACCAAAAATCACAGACGCTCAAGTCCCATGGGAACTTAGGAAACAGATAGCACATTACAAGATGGCATCAAGGGAACTCCAACCAAAGATTACAAGATGGCATCAAGGGAACTCCAACCAAAGATTACAAGATGGCATCAAGGGAACTCCAACCAAAGATTTATCATGTCAAGAGAAATCTCAACGGTGTTGCTCATGATTGTGCAAACCAGGCAATTAGGCAATCTCAGTCTATGCCTATCTACAGTTGTACTAATTCAACTCATGCTTTAGGAAGATGTCCTGTAGCTCTAGCTATTCAAAATCTCATGCTACAAGGAACTGTGTTACATGCTGTAAACTGTTTATGAGTTGAATGAAATTTGACGCCTCCGGAGTGCCCCTCTGTTCAAAAAAAAAAAAAAAAGTTTTAGATACATATATTGGAGTCAATTAATATGAATAGGAGGGAGTAGCATCAATTATATGTCCATAAAATTATTGGGCAAATAATGCAATGACCCATTAAAATATGGCCAACGTTTTGTACTCGTTTCAAGTAAAAAATAGTTCCACCTAGGATCGTCTATTCGTCATGAGATTAAACTTGTTTAGATTTTAGTACTCCTCCGATACAAATTAATTGATCAACTTATGTAGTACATAAGTGCATTTGTTACAAGATACATTCCTATCCAAATAAAATGAAACCAATTAATTTGGATCGGAGAAAGTAGAAATCCACCAACATTTTTTTAAAACAAAACACAAACACTTCTCACAAAGAAATAAACACTTAATTTGAATGCTAAGTAAAGGCATGCCACCCAAGAGGCAGATGTAACATAACTTCCACACAATGTATCCCTTACATACATCAAGAAACCATTCACATATCTCTTCCCATCATCAAAATTCATTAGAAATGCACCCACACGGATTAACAGATCAAAATTCCAACCAGGAACAGACAAAGATCAGCTGGACAGTATATCGCCACAAAATTCTGCAGTTTCTGAGATGGCCAGGCCTGTACTACATCAAACCTACTCCACAAGGCGGCTCTCAGCTGAACGCCCTAGAAATACGAAATGAAACAACAAAAGCTGGCACAAAACCATCGCTCCCAGTTCCAGCATCATCTATCTTCGCCGCAGGATAAAATGTTTCAGGTACTACCAAGCTGGCTCAGGATCAGTTTGCTTCCAGCATGCTATCTTTTAGTATGTTGCCCTTTTAGACTTTTGCCATAACTATCAATCATCTTTTTGCCATGCTTCATCATCATATGTACAGTTACCAGCAGAGCCTCGAATGACAAATATGTCTGGACCAGCTTATCTATTTATTAAGCCCATGCTATGACAAAGGAACAGCCTTGTACAGGTTTGCGGTTCCATGGAATACGGTGAGGTGTGCCCCGTTAAGATAAGCTTCCAACTGCAACCAGTAAGTTCAGATCAGATTTACATCCATCAGCCATATCATCTGAACCCAATACAATAAAGGAAAATGTAACAAGGAGGGTAACAGACCTCTTCCTGAGGGATTCTGGAGAAACCAAACTTATTCATCCAGATTGATTCAGCTTCATGGGCAGCTGGAAGCATGAAGTGCTTGATCTTCAGTGAAGTCAGCATCCTTTCCAGGCATGAAAACAAAACTTGGAAGTAGCCCTGTTTTTTATCATAAAATAAAAGGATGTGAAATCAATAATAATATATCTATACATGAATGGAAAGAACAAACAGGCTAGCTCTTTACTACTGTACTATAAAGATAATGCTAAGTAGCAACTGTAGACTCACCAGTCCTTGAAGATCCATACTGGTTGCAACCAGTGGCAATTCAGCAACGTCACCTCCCATGACACGCAAAAGTGCTGCTGACACAACCGTAGAACTGCAACAGGCAAGTAAGATTCAGTAACAGTGCATATAGTAGTCTGGCCAAACTTAAGTTTTATTAATAAACAATTCTTACCCTAAAAGTAAGACTGCACAGTACATTCCACTGTAATCCTGGCCTGGCATTCCATCCTTAGGTCTCCTCCTGGGAGAACAGAAAAAAAAAAATTAACACAGTGACATATGCAATGAACAAAATATGGAAGAGCAGTTATCTCTCTTACCCGTTGACCATCTCAGGAATTAGATCCCTACCCGTGTGAGCTTCAACGATTGGATCAAAAGATTGCTGCATGAAAAAAAACAGCCATATAAGTGAACCAATCAGTATATATCATTGATAAAATAGCGAGCTAAGAGAAGTGCCACATTCATAATGTTGCTAAAACCCTCAAACAAAATGCCGCATACAAGATAGAAAAATGCAGCACATACATGAATAATTGGTACAGCAGAAGAAAGCAATAAGTTGCCATCTTCAGTGGCACTTCTACCAGCAAGCAATTGCCATCTGATTTCTGCATCGTTGTCCATGGTTAAACTTTTGGATTCATGTTTCTTTCTTATGATATCAATATCTGACTCCGACAAAGGCTGAGCTCCAATAGAAATTATCTTGTCCAAAGAGGAGCGTATCTCAGAGCACCTATTGCAGCAGAACCACTCCCCTTCAGGTAATTCCTGCAAAGAAGAAACAAGCTACTGTGTTATCTTCCACCAAAGATGTCAGCACTGTTCCTTTCCCGTGGATATATCATTCACATAAATGCGAAGATGAAGTTATTATGTACTAACCTTCAGATCTACCTGCCATTGACTTCTCAGACATCCTACATGGTATTCTTTCTCACACTGAAAAGCACAGAAATAAAACAAGTTAGCCAAGTATACCACAGTAATACAGAAACATATTATGCATGCACCATCAGAATTTATTGTTCAGACAAAGATTAAATCCAAAAAGACGTAGGAAAATCATATATTAATAACAAGATCATAAGTTGAATGTAAGCAGAAACAAATCATGATGCATTTCGAGTACAAATATAGAACACATACTTGATCACAGAGTATCACAGTGCGCTCATCAAATACTGCATTATTAAAATCCTTTTTCCTGCACAAAGAAGATTTGACAGAAATATTACAACGTAGAAAATCATACAACATGGAGAGAAAGTAACAACACAGCTAGAAATTTTGGAGAAAGCCTTTATGCATAATACAGCCTGCCAAACAACAAGGATCTTTACTTGGACTTTTGTTGGTACAATCATGAGGTCAAATTCTACTAGTCATTGTACACTTCTGGTCCTCTCACGGAAGATTTCGTATATTTATGATATCCAGACCACATCCATTGTTTATATTTAATGGCAGGCTTGCTTCTGCCGTTGTGCACCTTTCATTACGGTTCTGCCAGCTTTTGTACTAATTATGTCTCACCACAGAAAATTGAAAAAAAAAGAAATTTCCAGACCACTAGTTCATTACCATGCTCTTGTTACCATTCCTCAAAGTAAATCGAATAAAAAGTTCGATAAGCATTACTTGCTACAAGTTCAAAAATCTAATACCGCTAGACACCACCGTAGTTTATATAATCATATTGATCATACCTACACCTAAAGGCTGAAAATTGAGCATGCACAAAATCATGTGAATCTTGGATCCTGCATGCTAAGGTCTAAACTCATGGGAAAACGTAAGACAAGTAGTACTCACTTGCATAGGGCACATCCTCCAAGGTCATCCGAGATTGGGACAATTCTTATAGCTCTCTTCATTATCTGTTCAATAGAATCAACTCCGGCTTGCCTTCCAGCAGCCTTAGCATTTTTATTTGCTGCTAAAGCCTTTTCTTTTTGAACAAGGATGGTACAGTTATCACAAAACCATTCTGAGGGAACCTCAGACAGCCCAACGCAAGCTACAAATTGTAAATAAGAAGACCCATGTTAGATTGATTGTTTAACAATAAATTATCATTTACAAGAACATAACTAACAAGTACCACTCTTAAAGCATAGACAATTAATTAGGACGAGACAAGACCATACCTAGGTGAAATGACCTTGGACACATTTTGCAAGCGAAAATATCTCCCCCTAAACCACATTCTCTGCACAGATCATCAGTTTCACGTTCCGACAATTCCATATCTTTTGATATTTTCATTGACAGCTCATGCAAGGATACCCCGTTCGATGTGAAGATGTTGTCATACCTGATAGCAATGTAATAGATAAGAGCAAGCGGACAAGTGCAGGTTGGTATAATCTAAAACAGGGTAGCACAAAGACTTACGGTTTGCGTCTTGATCCCTCACCCGCATGAGCTTCAAATGCCGAGGGACTAACCTGGATATTCCTCATCAAAGGTCAATTCACATGAAATAATGGACACATATTAAAAAGTAGCTTTGGTAGTAAAGGAGTCGCACCACTTTATTGCAGTGGTTACAGTAGATTCTTTGATCCTTGATGTACCCATCGACCTTTCTCTACGCAATGCAAATGCAAATTATCAACCAAATAACACAGGGTGTGCTTAGAGAAAATTGGGAAGCAGCTCTTGGTCTACCAACCTGCCCGTCAACATAGTAGGCTACTTCAGTGCCATCAAGCAACACCTTAAATACCAATTTGTGTAGGCCAGTGTCCCTGAAAGAAGTATCAAGCAGCATCCAATGAATTATGTGCTTAACAATGAGAAGAAAAAAAAAGGTTATCATAAGTACAGAACTAGAAGTACCGACTTTGTTGTTACTTTTCCAGTACTCCCACCTTTGCTTAACGATATCTTCTTCAACGAAAACTCCTTGGAACTTGGAGTCAGACTATAGCACCCCAAAACAAAACATGGAGAGGAATACCATTTGTAAATACAATAGCATAAGTTGCAAGCTAGAAGTCAACAGGTCTCAAATATATAGCCAAATAAAACAACCAGAACTGTGAAAGTTGCATAAGATTAAAGTATGTCAGGTAGTAATATAACATTTTATTTGCTTGATAGTGTGTGAAGTTATATCTCCTAGAAATGTTATGCAACCAATGGTGGGGTGTCATAGTTAATTGGGCATAAGAGCACATCTAGCACATTATGACGCTTAGATTGCTTACCTGGAATTGCTCTTGTTACATGTATATGGGGAAGTTGGATCTTGAGGTTGATTTGACTCTAGGCAACAGTGACACAGAAAGTGTTCAGTTTGTGATGAAGGAAGATGCCCTGCAGCATTAGGAGACGTAAGGAAACACAGTAAGGCACCAGAGAAAACTAAAAACCCCAGAAGTATCTAAGCAAGAGAGCCTCACCGTTGCAATTCAGACAATTCATGCGGCTCCTTATACTCATGGGATCAATGGAAGACTGGATTGTTTTGTTAAGAGATTCCAAAGGAGAACTTTCACAGGCACGGATCACATCCCGCAAACTATTACCATTCGCCAAGTAGATGTGATCTGCAGGGTGTTTTTTGTTGCTTCCAGCATGTTGTTCAAACAAATAAGTAGAAATGGCCTGTAACATTCAAAAAGAGAACAAACATTACGTAAGCAATTTGTGATATGCAACGGCTTCCAGATACAGGAGTAAGCACTAACCTATTTTTTTTCCTTTTGAAGGGAAGGAGTACTAACCTTGGAGCCATTACACTTAACACAAAAGCAACGTATAATGTAACCTGTAATCACTCCATTCAGCACAGGCTTCTGCAAGTTGCAAACAAAATTCACGTTAATTGCACCGCGTTACAATAGTGTCCTCTAATTGTTATAACATGATCCACAGTAAAACGCTCAACATGGCTACCATAGAATAACAAAAGAAAGACAGTTTAAATATATCCAAATATCTCAACATGCAGCAGCTTATTTGAAGGGTGGCAATTCATTAGGCTAATTGGTTCATTGACATTCACAATATAACATGCCATGGCTACAAGAAGTTTGGCATAACAAGATGTGGCATAACAGTGTTGATAGAGCTTATGAATAACACTATCATACCTTGCTATGAGGGATGATATACATGACCGGCATTCCCTCCAGCAGGCCTGTGCTGAGCAACTCTCTGACGTTGGTTGGGTGCTTAGTAAAGCAGTCAACCTTCTTAGACATCTTCATCTCCATCTTCTTCACCGATGGAGGGGTGTGTGATGTGCTGTCAGCTGGCTCTTCAGATACAGCCAGATTGCTGGTAGGGCGTGCCTCAACCTTTGGCTTGAGCAGTGACCTTGTGAACCTCCTCCCTGGTGTTTGAGCCAAATCAGTCAAGGAATCTTTCTTGCCCTCACTGTCTTGACTTTCACTAGCTGCGGCCTCTTTGTCCAGTTTGTTACCAAGCAGTGATCGTGTGAAGCGTCTTGCAAGCTTGAGGCCAGCAGTGGAAACAGGTGTGGCGGCTTCCTCAGCAGCTGAAGGAGGATCAGCCAGGACATTGTCCAGTATGCTCGGTCCATTTGATCCATGACATGCATCCATGAGGTTGTCCCTGTGGTTATCTCCGGTCACAGCAGTGGATTCCTGCAAAGCTGGCCGTGCATCCAATCCCAACACAGCACACTCTTTGGCATCCGGCATTGCAAGCGGCGGCACGGCAGCAGCATTGGGCTCATTAGCTCCTGCTTCCTGTTTTGCAGGCTTGCCAGGCTGTTGGGTTGTGAAATCAGCGTCTTCTCCAGGAGCATCGGATCCATCCTTTAGGTGCTGAGGGGAGACGACAGGAATGGATCCCTCCTCCTCCTTCTCTGCTGGCGGCGCTAGGGCGCATGCGTCCATAAGGTCGGCGTCGTGGTGGGCCTCGACGTCCACCATGACGAGGTCGTCGTGGTGGCTGGCCTTGGGCGGCGGCTGGGCATCCAAGGCCGGCGGGTCGCCCGCGTTGTGGCTGGCCTTGGGCGCATCGGCATCCAAGGGCGGTGCCTCGGCGGCGTCGTGGCTGGCTGCCTTGGGCGCCTCGGCGGCGGCGTCGTGGCTGGCTGCCTTGGGCGCCTCGGCGTCCAAGGGAGGCGTTGGCGGGGAGACCAGATCCGCGGGCTCCTCCGCATCCTTGCTGGGAGGCTCCGATCTAGTCTTACGCCTCTTGGCGGCGGCTTGGGCGGAGGGTGCGGGGGAGGAGAGGGAGCGGCCGGAGCGGGTACGGCCCGGCGAAGCGGTGATCTCGGAGAGCGACTGGAGCGCGAAGGCGAGCTCGCGCTTCATGGCCCGCGGCGCCGGAGATGAGATGCCGCCTCCGCTGCCGCTGCCGCCGCCGGAGGAGGCGGTCATGGAAATCCAGAGGCGATCGCCAGCGGTGGGATTGGATTGGATTGGATTTGCTTAGCTTAGGGTTTGGAGAGATCGGAGGAGGAAGAAGATGGAGGATGCGGAGGAGTCCGTGTGGTGTGCCCCAGACCCCAGTACTAGTACTCCGTATATTAATTTCTTTCGGCTTTGCGGAAAGACGATATTGCCCCCTTCCCTTCCAAACCAAAGTGTTTATTTTTTCTACAAAACATAGTCTTTTTGGTATATTTTGCCATTTTTTATTAATATACTTGTATTTCTACTTTGTCTATTTTTGGTAGAGAACACGCAATCGCAATGGCAACGTATATATTTTTTTTGTATTTCGATCTGGGTGGGGGTTGGTAGGTCGTAAAGGCGTCCAGCTCACAATAGATTGTTTCTATCTTTCTGTATTGATTCGCGAGAGGGTGTATCGGCACCGATCCAGCTATAGCATTAATAGCGGCTTTTCTATTTTCCTCTAAAGAATAGCGGAAAGATACGAGTTTGGTTGTAGGCATATGACCCAGATAACACGTCCACGGTTTTCTTGGCCGCAAGTCCAATTGCGATGGACGGCGATGTAAGTCCTCGAAAAAACTACTGCCATAGTAAGTTGACCAGGGAAGAGCACGTCGCTCTTTGGCCACGTGTCCTTGTAAAACAATACGTGTCCTTGTGAAACGGATGCGTTGGTTATATCATTTTGGTTATGTTTCGGGTTACGCGGTCTGGATTACAAACTTTCTTGGATGTTGTACCTTGGTACGGTGATATGGAAAGATGATGTTGTTCCGAATAGCCGGTAAAAAAACATGAAACACAAGATTCCCCCTGTATTTGAAAAAAACATGGGTCGAAAATAACATCGTGTCGGCTTTGGTGTCATTGGTCTTATTTGGTGCATAAAATGGGACGAAACTAATCCAGCTAGTGTTTCTAATTGGATTAGGTTGAACTCGAGGACTCTAGGTCAATCATTGCCGGAAGAAACGAAGGAGCAACGTTTTTTTCCATATAAAAGAGCGAATACCATTTCTTGGGAGTAGCATTCCTTGCTTTGCATGTACATCGAGTGTGTTGGCTAGTTTTTTTTAAAAAAAATGAGTGTTTGCTAGTTGGAGGGGCAGTATCGGGAGAACGAGGGGGTTACGTACGGTCGGAACGAGATCAAAATAAGGCAATGCACGTCACTGCGCAAGGTTCATTCCCAACGGTTGGATTTGTTCGCGTACGTACTCCACTTCACTCGATCTCCACTACGTGATGCATGCATGGTAGGGTGAGCTTGGCCGTACATACGAGCCGAGGCCATGCACGTACGTGTAGAACCAAAGGAGCATGCATACCCTAGTTAAATACGTCAACTTTTTTCCTTCCTTACGTTTTTGTCCAAGAAACTCGTACTCCATATAGAGTCCACGTAAGTGTTGTTCTTCTATGCCATTTCGTGTTTTACGTGTGATGACGGGTTTTGTCGTCCGGCACGGCAATCAGTCGGCAGTGAATGTCGACGCTTTGACGAGCTGAAAATGCCGGTAAATCACCTCCGAGAAACGATGACACTATTATCAGTCGTTACACATCATGTGGATATGATCAACAATCTATTTTGTCGATTTTCTTAATCGAGCTACCCATTTCCCGCTAATTTCCCAACTAGAAGAACACACATTAAAAATGTTTAAAAAGGTGTAACTAGGAAGAGACTTGGACGGGCTACCGCTCACGTAGTGCTCATGGGCGACGCCGGGCGATGAACCTAGGCCCGCAAATTAACTCTTCAAAACAAGCTTTAGTCATGCTTTATAAATAAAGCCACACACGGCCGAACCGATACAAGGTAATAAGGAGAACCTCTTACAAAACGGATCAAATATAAACTAAAAAGGTACAACAAGAGCCAAAACTTGCCACTGAAACTAACAAAACGAGACCGAGGATCGGGGCTCCATGACGACGCCCCCAACAGGGTAACGACGTACACGTCGTCGTCGTCGAGACCGCAAGGTCAAAGGATTTCTCCCGGAGCCATTGCGCGACGAAGATAGCCACAACACCCCAAGAGGGTTACTACACCAATAGCGTCGCCACCGTTGGCATCGAAATGTGGAGCTCTCGCTCGAAAAAACCTTCACACACACTCGATAACTCGACCACCCAATGGCTTCGAGCCTGGGCTCCAAAACGCGATCTGGGAGAAGAACACCACGCCATCAACTCCAGGAACTCCCGCCGCCTACTCCTCACCATCCTCATGACCAAAGATAAGGCCATCACCACCGCTACATCGCTCACTGAAGAAGCGTCCTGATATCCCACAAGTATAGGGGATCGTGTGTAGCCTTTTCGATAGTAAGAGTATTGAACCCAACGATAAATATTCTCTCAATTTCTATCAACCACTGATACAACTCTGCGTACGTGATACGTCTCCGACGTATCGATAATTTCTTGTGTTCCATGCCACATTATTGATGATATCTACATGTTTTATACACACTTTATGTCATATTCGTGCATTTTCTGGAACTAACCTATTAACAAGATGCCGAAGTGCCGTTCCTGTTTCTGCTTGTTTTTGGTTTCGAAATCTAGTAAGGAAATATTCTCGGAATTGGACGAAATCAACGCCCAGGTTCCTATTTTCCCGGAAGCATCGAGAACAGAGAGTCGCCGAGGGGCCACAGGGCCCCATACGACAGTGCGGCGCGCCCTCGTGGTGTCGTCGCCTCGTTGACCTTCGACGCCGCCTCTTCGCCTATAAAGGTCCCCGACCTAAAACCTCGATACGGAAAAGCCACGGCAAACCTTCCGAGCCGCCGCCATCGCGAAGCCAAGATCGGGAACAGAGTCTCGCCGGCACGCCGCCGGACGGGGAAGTGCCGGAAGGCTCCTCCATCGACACCACCGCCATCTTCATCAACGCTGCTGTCTCCCATGAGGAGGGAGTAGTTCTCCATCGAGGCTCGGGGCTCTGTAGCTATGTGGTTCATCTCTCTCCTATGTACTTCAATACAATAATCTCATGAGCTTTTACATGATTGAGATTCATATGATGATGCTTGTAATCTAGATGTCATTATGCTAGTCAAGTGGGTTTTACTTATGTGATCTCCGAGACTCCTTGTCCCACGTGTGTAAAGGTGACAGTGTGTGCACCGTTGTTATCACCGGAATTTGACCGGATCAGAGGTGGGCCGTGATTGAAGATGAACTTGAAGAATATACATGGAAGAAATACATGAATCGGCCTTGTGTACCAAGTTGGGCTAAATTGCCCGTGTATATGTAACATATTAGATCGCATCTTAGTTTAGAAGTTAGAGTTTTACCCGTGCACGGTTTGGTGCACGCCCACATTAGAAAGTCCTGGACTATAAATATGTATCTAGGGTTTATGGAATAAACAACAACCAACGTTCAACCACAAACAAATCTCGCGCATCGCCAACTCCTTCGTCTCGAGGGTTTCTCCGATAAGCACCATGCCGCCTAGATCGCATCTTCTAGGCGGCACAAGCTTATGTCGTTGTTCACGCGTTGCTCGTCTGAAGCCTTTTGATGGCGAGCAACGTAGTTATCTTAGGCATGTTAGGGTTAGCATGGTGCTTCGTATCATATGCTATCGTAGTGCAACCCTTTGTCTAGCCGCCCTTACACCTATCTTAGGTGTAGGGCGGCACCCCGCTTGATCATGGTTTAGTAGATCCGATCCGTTACGGTTGCTCCTTGATTCTTCAAGGATTAGTTTAACATCCTGCAATAGTTAGGCCTTACAAAGGGTTGGAGGATCCGGCGTGTAGGGTGTCATCTGCTAGCCCTAGACAGGACGTTGAATCGACCTCGTGTTGGTTTTTAGGCCGTCTGGGTCGGCTCATGGTCACCGTACGCGGCGCGAGGCAATCGTGAGTAGGATGATCCGATTATGCGGTGAAACCCAAATCGTCGTAGATCTCATCGGCTTTATCTTGATCAGCAGGACCACCATATATTCGGACACCTTGTTGAATCATGAATCGGCTCTTTGAGCCGATTCACGGGATAACCGAGAGCCGATCGAGGCTCTATTTAATGTTTACGTGTGTGCCCCTGAAACTAAGCGAGGCATCATCCACACCTTCCGACCGGGTAGGTCGTGGCGCCCTGCAATCAGCATGGACGTACTTGCGGAAGGCTTTGCGGGGTCGCTCGAAGGGACGGGCCAGCCCAGCCCTAGTTGTTCCCGGCTCTACTGTTGCCCGTCGCGCCCGCCGGTGGTTTCGACGCCAAACATTCAGCACGCCGTGGGACACACTTCGACATCCACCGCATCGCCATCTACATCCGAGATGGCGGAAAGCACTCCGGTCAAGTACGATCTGTCCGACGAGCTCAAGAAGAAACACGGCGAGACAAGACAGTCTCGAGCCGAACTCATCGGCTCCTTGGGAAAGACCCGTTCACGCGATGTCAAGCTCCATGGGAACGCACGTCCATGGCCTGGCGTCAACATGGTGGATCTCAGCCACTCCATAAGGAAGCCAGAGTCCTCCTCTGGTATCAACATGGCAGGGCTTGCGAGCCGCCATGGCAAAAAGCAGAAGCAGCCACTCCCGTGGCAAGGATAAAGAGGAGGCCGATCCACGCGACCGGCCCCAAGATGACGATAGACGGTACCTAACCGAGGAAGAAGTGGGAAGCATGCGGTATCAACGTCCACTCTCTGTACCTCCCCTCAAGGAACATGAGCAGCGGATGACCGACGTCGACGCTACGACGTAGATGATGGAGGTATCGTCGTTTTGATGCAGAGGACCGAGGGTATCGTGCATTATAAGAACGACGACAGTACAATCGTCATGCTAGGGAGGTCAAGGGAGCAGATGACGTGGATAGACTGGTGCCTTCTTTAGACACTCTGGATTCAGGAATGAGCCGATTGCCCACATCGGCAAGCCCTGAATGCAAACAAAAGAAGAGGATGCCTAACGTGTCCGTGTTCGAACGTCTAGGGCCTCTCCCGCCTCGGAACAGACAGGTTGAGCCTGCTCGGGTAGAAGGTCTCGAGGAACTTGAGGACGATGATGAAGAAGAAGACAATATCATCGGCCAAGGTGGTGTCCTGACGGCTCATCGGTCCCAAAAGCGAAGGGTTCGCGACTACGTGGATTAGAGGAAGCCGAAAGGCTATACCTACACACGTTGAGAAGGCGCGGCTGACTTGGCCGCTAAAATTCAGCGAACCTGGACGAAGAAGGTCGGCCACAAAGAAAAGAGTGGCGCCCCAAGCAAAGGGAAGCCGATGATGAAACATCGGTGGCACGAACATGGTGTTCATCCTTCCGGTGGAGTTTAGTGCTCCAGATTTGACGAAGCACTGGCACAACTTGACTGCGGCCCACGGCGGTCATCTTCGAGAAGCCCGAGAAAAAAGCTACTGCATCAAGGCCCTATACTTGCGAGGTTACATCAATGGGCAGCCTGTCAACAAGATGTTGGTAGACAGGAGCGCAGTTAACATTATGCCATACTCCATGCCACGTCGGTTAGGACGCTCGGATCTGATCAAGACCAACGTGACATTGAGCGATTTCAACGGACAAGCATCGACGCGCAAGGTGTTCAATGTGGATCGACCGTAGGAAATAGTCCCTCTGACGTTCTTCATCGTCGACAAGAGTTCTTATGTCGTCCCGCTAGGAAGAGATTGGATCCACGCTTGTTGCATCCCATCCACGATGCACCAATGCCTAATACAGTGGGATGGAGATGAAGTAGAAGTCGTCCACGCATGATTGCCGAAATTTCAACTAGTGGCATGAATTTTGGAGACATCGTGCCAAGAACCACTCTCGAACATCAATTTGGACGACAGCACATCAGCGTGATAAAGAACGGGTTAGACTGGTTTTATCCACCGGCTCACTGTAACAAAAGCAACGTCGATTTAACAATGTGGCAATACCGATCCAGACGATCGGCCCCAGGGATCCATGAAGGAACATCACACAAAACCTTCATGGAGTAATTCATCATGGAGGCCGGTTCCAGCGATCGGCCAAAAATATCCTCACCATCTATTCTGCCTGAATTCAGCATCGATATGATAAGCGATGGGTTTACGTCGGCTCATGAGTTGGAGGAAGCCCACACTGGTTTTATCAAGAGCCGACGTTCACATAGAAGCGCTTTGGCTAACCATAGAGCCGATTTCAGCAGCAGAATCGGCTCGGGGGCACATAGAAGGATAGAACACGAGGATACGTGAAGCGAGTCCAGATATATTCTGTGATAAAGTACGGGGGCCGATACATAAACCAGCCGTAAAAAATTCAGAAATTTTGAGCGCAGCCGATGCGCGGGCATCGACTCCAGAGATTCAGCAGTGCTAGCAGGGGCGTCAGTTTTGGCGTCCAAAACGACCTTGGTCTCATTAAAGACGCTGATATTGGTCTGCAATTTCGGCTGGGGCAAGTCTGAGGGATTACGACCCTGACCAACATCAAGAACAGCATCAACATGCAGATCAGGTTAAGGGTGAGTTGCATTAGTCTGCCGAAGATGAGTTGGAGAGCCACGACATTTGAGGCTTCTTAGTTCAAGGGAGTTGCTGATCCTTCCAAGCCCTTTTAGTACATCAGCTTTTTGGGCATAAGCTTTCCTGCCACGTTTTAATGGGAGCTGAAGAAGCTCGGGGGGCAGCTCGCCCTAAAGGATCTTCGCTCTGGGGAGCCGATTTTGTTGGAATCGGCTGGCTCCGCTTTACAACTCGGAAGCCATCATCTGCGATATCAGCTTTCAACGGAGGAAGATGCGGTCGGCTCTGTTGTTCCTACGGTCGGTTTGGCCAAATTAAGCCGAGGGGAGGATGGAGATGCCCTGCCCTTTGAGGAGTTTGGCTGTCTCAGGACTGCCTGTATTCGAGGTTCTTCGACTGAACTATGTGTCCTCGCCGCCGCTTTCGCTTTGATTAAGGCTCGGGGGGCAACTGACTGGGTAGATACTCTGTTCTTAAGAAGCCGATTGAGATTTCATCGGCTGGCCCTCCATCATAATCTTCTTCAAAGGAACAGAGCAGAGTTATAAAGCATCACTAAGGAGATTTGCAAGCAGGTGACATTTGTTCTGCAGAAGTGTCGGCTTCAGCGACAAGTCGTTTCAGCAGCGGTTCTGGGGCTCTCTTGAAGGCATGATCTTCTACATTGTCCGCCAGAGCTCAAAGTCATCGGTTGGAAAAAATGAAGGACCGATGCGTTGCCATTGGCTCGTTGAGCATTGATCAAGTTTACGGTCACTCCTTAGTCGGAAAAATGAAGGGTGGATTATGAGGGACCGATGCGTTGTCATCGGCTTATTATGCTTTGGCTAAAGGGACAAATCGGCAAAATCGAATTGGAGACACTTCTTCATTCATAAACAGGATTTCTTACAAGAGAAAAAGCCGATTGCTCAAGAGGACGAAAGAGGGGTCTATTGACCAATCTACTACAGCTAGGCCTATACTAGTAGATCCTAATCTACGGGCCATCGCTGCCCTCGTCGTCGTCCTCGGAATTCTCATCGGCATTGCTGCCGATGGGCTCCTCGTCGCTACTCCCGAAGCCCTCTATGGGAGCTTCATCCCCGTCTTCATCGTCGCTGCTTTCGTCGTCCCACCACATGCGGAGGCGTTTCGCCGGCGGGTAGCCCTCGAGGGAGTCGTCGTCGTCGTCTTCCTCTTCCTCTTCTTCGAGAGGTGGGGCAGCCTTCCCAGGAACCGGTCATCCTTTCCGACTCCAGCCCGGTGAGGAACTGAAGATCTTCATCCCGCCGGTCGGGACGGTCGTCTTCTGATGGAGGGCGTGGTCTTCCAGGTCCCATTCTTCTGGGGCACGGATGTCCGGTGGCGTCTCGTGGGAGGAGGAGGACCCATAGGAAAGGCTGGAAGAGGATGAGGAGGAAGAAGACATGGTGGCGCAGGAGGGTTTTTGGGGTGCCGATAGCCGGAATAGAGCAAAGGGATGAAGTGGCAAACTCTGCGGTTAAATAAAGGGGCTATAGTAGAAATTCAATGCCACAAGCCTGAGGAGGCGTGCCCAAAGACGACGGTCAAATCACGGAATAATTGAGAAGGCAAGGCGTTGTGATGAAGAATCTGCGACGGTTCCATTCATGACCTGAAGAGAAAAACAGAATGGTTTTGAAATTATCATTTCCAAAACCAGGGGGCATGTGTTATCACCGGAATTTGACCGGATCGAGGTGGGCCGTGATTGAAGATGAACTTGAAGAATATACATGGAAGAAATACATGAATCGGCCTTGTGTACCAAGTTGGGCTAAATTGCCCGTGTATATGTAACATATTAGATCGCATCTTAGTTTAGAAGTTAGAGTTTTACCCGTGCACGGTTTGCACGCCCACATTAGAAAGTCCCCTGGACTATAAATATGTATCTAGGGTTTATGGAATAAACAACAACCAACGTTCAACCACAAACAAATCTCGGCGCATCGCCAACTCCTTCGTCTCGAGGGTTTCTCCGGTAAGCATGCGCCTAGATCGCATCTTGCGATCTAGGCGGCACAAGCTTATGTCGTTGTTCACGCGTTGCTCGTGAAGCCTTTTGATGGCGAGCAACGTAGTTATCTTAGGCATGTTAGGGTTAGCATGGTGCTTCGTATCATATGCTATCGTAGTGCAACCCTTGCATGTCTAGCCGCCCTTACACCTATCTTAGGTGTAGGGGCACCCCGCTTGATCATGGTTTAGTAGATCCGATCCGTTACGGTTGCTCCTTGATTCTTCAAGGATTAGTTTAACATCTGCAATAGTTAGGCCTTACAAAGGGTTGGAGGATCCAGCGGCGTGTAGGGTGTCATCTCAGCCCTAGACAGACGTTCCGGGAATCGACCTCGTGTTGGTTTTTAGGCCCTGTCTAGGGTCATGGCCGTACGCGAGCGCGAGGCCCAATCGTGAGTAGGATGATCCGATTATGCGGTGAAAACCCCAAATCGTCGAGATCTCATCGCTTTATCTTGATCTGCGGGACCACCATATATTCGGACACCTTGTCCTCATGGGTGGATCGGCTCTTTGAGCCGATTCACAGAGATAACTGAGAGCCGATCGAGGCTCTATTTAATGTTTACGTGTGTGCCCCTGCAGAAACTAAGCGAGGCATCATCCACACCTTCCCGACCAGGTATAGGTCGTGGCACGCCTTGCTCGCATCGACGTACGTGCCCGAAGGCTTTGCGGCGTCGCTCGTAGGGACGGCCAGCCGCAGCCCTAGTTGTTCCGCTCGGTGTTGCTGCCGTCGCCCGCCGGTGGGTTTCTGACGCCAACAACCGTGTGGGTCTCTTAGGCTATATTTCACATAATACTTATTCACTGTTATGAATGACATAGTGAAGTGCTTATTTATATCCCTTTATGATTGCAATGTGTTTTGTATCACAATTTATCCATGTGCTACTCTAGTGATGTTATTAAAGTAGTTTATTCCTCCCACGGTGTAATGGTGACATGTGTGCATCCGTGTTAGTACTTGGCGTAGGCTATGATTATGATCTCTTGTAGATTATGAAGTTAACTATTGCTATGATTGTATTGATGTGATCTATTCCTCCTACATGGTGTGAAGGTGACAGTGTGCATGCTATGCTAGTACTTGGTTTAGTCGTGTTGATCTTTCATGCACTCCAAGGTTATTTAAATATGAACATTGAATTGTGGAGCTTGTTCCGGCATTGAGGGTTCGTGTAATCCTACGCAATGTGTTCATCATCCAACAAGAGAGTGTAGAGTATGCATTTATCTATTCTGTTATGTGATCAAAGTTGAGAGTGTCCACTAGTGAAAGTCTAATCCCTAGGCCTTGTTCCTAAATACGCTATCGCGTTGTTTGCGTTTCCTAATTTTACTTGCGTTACTGCTTGTTTATCGTCCTGGCAAAGCACTTTTCCGGTGCCGTTGTTCCGCTTATTTATACCACCTGTATTTCACTATCTCTTCGCTCGAACTAGTGCACCTATTAGGTGTGTTGGGACACAAGAGACTTCTTGCTTTGTGGTTGCAGGGTTGCATGAGAGGGATATCTTTGACCTCTTCCTCCCCGAGTTCGATAAACCTTGGGTGATCCACTTAAGGGAAACTTTGCTGCTGTTCTACAAACCTCTCTTGGAGGCCCAACACCATCTACAGAATAGAAGCACCCGTAGACATCAAGCTATTTTCCGTTCTTGGGGAGGAAAGGTAAAAGGTACTCACACTCCGGATCTCGGCTACTAAGCTATTTTCACCATTGTACTCAAGCTATTTCCTTTAGATCCCTGCAATTGCATCTTTTTGTTTCTTGTTTACACTAGTTTGGCATAATGGACAAGAATGAGCTTCTTATTCTATTTCGATTTAAAACATGGATTGTTTGATGCGAAAATTAAAAAACCTATGAAATCTTATTTGCATGCTGGTAGTAATATTAGTATGAACGCTTTGAACACCATTGTTGATAATGATATAGAAAGTTCTAAGCTTGGGGAAGCTGGTTTTCATGATCTTTTTAGTCCCCCAAGCATTGAGGAGAAAATTTTCTTTGATGATACTTTGCCTCCTATTTATGATGATTATAATGATAGTAGTCTTTTAGTACCACCTGTTATGGAGGATAAATTTGATTATGATTACAATATGCCTCCTATATTTGATGATGAGAATAATAATGATAGCTACTTTGTTGAATTTGCTCCACTACAACTAATAAAATTGATTATGCTTATGTGGAGTAATAATTTTATGCATGAGACTCATGATAAGAATGCTTTATGTGATAGTTATATTGTTGAGTTTGCTCATGATGCTACTGAAAGTTATTATGAGCGAGGAAAATATGGTTGTAGAAATTTTCATGTTACTAAAATGCCTCTCTATGTGCTGAAATTTTTTTTTGTTTTATCTTCCTATGCTTGTTACTTTGCTCTTCATGAACTTGTTTATTTACAAGATTCATATGCATAGGAAGCATGTTAGACTTAAATTTGTTTTGAATTTGCCTCTTGATGCTCTCTTTGCTTCAACTACTATTTCTTGCGAGTGCATCATTAAAAAGCTGAGCCCATCTTAATGGCTATAAAGAAAGAACTTCTTGGGAGATAACCCATGTCTTATTTTGCTACAGTACTTTGTTTTATATTTGTGTCTTGGAAGTTGTTTACTACTGTAGCAACCTCTCCTTATCTTAGTTTTGTGTTTTGTTGTGCCAAGTAAAGTCTTTGATAGTAAAGTGAATACTAGATTTGGATTACTGCGCAGAAACAGATTTCTTTGCTGTCACGAATCTGGGTCTAATTCTCTGTAGGTAACTCAGAAAATTAAGCCAATTTACGTGAGTGATCCTCGGATATGTACGCAACTTTCATTCAATTTGGGCATTTTCATTTGAGCAAGTCTGGTGCCTCAATAAAATCCATCTTTACGGACTGTTCTGTTTTGACAGATTCTGCCTTTTATTTCGCATTGCCTCTTTTGCTATGTTGGATGAATTTCTTTGATCCATTAATGTCCAGTAGCTTTATGCAATGTCCAGAAGTGTTAAGAATGATTGTGTCACCTCTGAACATGTTAATTTTTATTGTGCACTAACCCTCTAATGAGTTGTTTCGAGTTTGGTGTGGAGGAAGTTTTCAAGGGTCAAGAGAGGAGGATGATATACTATGATCAAGAAGAGTGAAGAGGCTTGGGGATTCCCCGTGGTTCATCCCTGCATATTTCAAGAAGACTCAAGCATCTAAGATTGGGGATGCCTTGGGCATCCCCTTCTTCATCGACAAATTATCAGGTTCCTCTCTTGAAACTATATTTTTATTCGGCCACATCTTATGTACTTTACTTGGAGCGTCTGTGTGTTTTTATTTTTGTTTTGTTATTTTCATTCTCTGAATAAATACATGCTTGTGTGGGAGAGAGACACGCTCCGTTGGTTCATATGAACACATGTGTTCTTAGCTTTTAATGTTCATGGCGAAGGTTGAAACTGCTTCGTTCATTGTTATATGGTTGGAAACGGAAATGCTACATGTAGTAATTGATAAAATGTCTTGGATAATGTGATACTTGGCAATTGTTTGTGCTCATGTTTAAACTCTTGCATCATATACTTTGCACCCATTAATTAAGAAATACATAGAGCTTGCTAAAATTTGGTTTGCATATTTGGTCTCTCTAAAGTCTAGATAATTTCTAGTATTGAGTTTTGAACAACAAGAAGACGGTGTAGAGTCTTATAATGTTTTCAATATGTCTTTTATGTGAGTTTTGCTGCACGGTTCATCCTTGTGTTTGTTTCAAATAACCTTGCTAGCCTAAACCTTGTATCGAGAGGGAATACTTCTCATGCATCCAAAATCCTTGAGCCAACCACTATGCCATTTGTGTCCACCATACCTACCTACTACATGGTATTTCTGCCATTCCAAAGTAAATTGCTTGAGTGCTACCTTTAAAATTCCATCATCCGCCTTTACAATATATAGCTCATGGGACAAATAGCTTAAAAACTATTGTGGTATTGAATATGTACTTATGCACTTTATCTCTTATTAAGTTGCTTGTTGTGAGATAACCATGTTTCTGGGGACGCCATCAACTATTCTTTGTTGAATATCATGTGAGTTGCTATGCATGTCCGTCTTGTCTGAAGTAAGAGAGATCTACCACCTTAATGGTTGGAGCATGCATATTGTTAGAGAAGAACATTGGGCCGCTAACTAAAGCCATGATTCATGGTGGAAGTTTCAGCTTTGGACATATATCCTCAATCTCATATGAGAACACTAATTGTTGCTACATGCTTATGCATTAAAGAGGAGTCCATTATCTGTTGTCTATGTTGTCCCGGTATGGATGTCTAAGTTGAGAATAATCAAAAGCGAAATCAAAATGTGAGCTTTCTCCTTAGACCTTTGTACAGGCATGGAGGTACCCCTTTGTGACACTTGGTTAAAACATGTGTATTGCGATGATCCCGTAGTCCAAGCTAATTAGGACAAGGTGCGGGCACTATTAGTATACTATGCATGAGGCTTGCAACTTGTAAGATATAATTTACATGATACATGTGCTTTATTACTACCGTTGACAAAATTGTTTCATGTTTTCAAAATAAAAGCTCTAGCACAAATATAGCAATCGATGCTTTCCTCTTTGAGGACCATTCTTTTACTTTATGTTAGTCAGTTCACCTATTTCTCTCCACCTCAAGAAGCAAACACTTGTGTGAATGTGCATTGATTCCTACATACTTGCATATTGCACTGTTATATTACTCTATGTTGACAATTATCCCGAGATATACATGTTACAAGTTGAAAGCAACCGCTGAAACTTAATCTTCCATTGTGTTGCTTCAATATCTTTACTTTAAATTATTGCTTTATGAGTTAACTCTTATGCAAGACTTATTGATGCCTGTCTTGAAAGTGCTATTCATGAAAAGTCATTGCTTTATGATTCATTATTTACTCATGTCATTACCATTGTTTTGATCATTGCATTCATTACATATGTTTACAATATGATCAAGTTTATGATGGCATGTCACTCCAGAAATTATCTTTGTTATCGTTTTACCTCGGGACGAGCAGAACTAAGCTTGGGGATGCGATACGTCTCGACGTATCGATAATTTCTTGTGTTCCATGCCACATTATTGATGATATCTACATGTTTTATACACACTTTATGTCATATTCGTGCATTTTCTCGAACTAACCTATTAACAAGATGCCGAAGTGCCAGTTCTGTTTTCTGCTTTTTGGTTTCAGAAATCCTAGTAAGGAAATATTCCCGAATTGGACGAAATCAACGCCAGTTCCTATTTTTCCCGGGAAGCATCGAAACCCGAGAGTCGCGAGGGGCCCAGGGCTGACGGTGGTGGCGCCGTGCACCTTGGCCGCGCCCACTGTGGTGTCGTCGCCTCGTTGACCTTCGACGCCTCTTCGCCTATATAAAGGTCCCGACCTAAAACCTCGATACGGAAAAGCCACGGTACGAGAAACCTTCCAGAGCCGCCGCCATCGCGAAGCCAAGATCCGGGGGACAGGAGTCTGTTAGGCACGCCGCCGGACGGGGAAGTGCCCCGGAGAGGCTCCTCCATCGACACCACCGCCATCTTCATCCGCCTGTCTCCCATGAGGAGGGTAGTTCTCCATCGAGGCTCGGGGGCCGGTAGCATGTGGTTCATCTCTCTCCTATGTACTTCAATACAATAATCTCATGAGCTGCCTTACATGATTGAGATTCATATGATGATGCTTGTAATCTAGATGTCATTATGCTAGTCAAGTGGGTTTTACTTATGTGATTGATGACCCACAAGTATAGGGGGTGTATCGTAGTACTTTGATAAATAAGAGTGTTGAACCCAACGAGGGCAAGGTGTTGATGCCGAGATGAAGGATTCACCGTAAATGCTCACGACAAGTATTCAGGGGTTTTGATGTACGGATGAATAAAGTACAAGTAAGTAAAATGCGAGAGAAATAATTGCACGAGTGGCCCAATCCTTTTAGCACAAAGGACAAGCCGGTTTGTTTACTTATAATGACCAAACGTTCTTGAGGACACACGGGATTTTAGTCTAGTGCTTTCGCTACATACCTGATTAATCTTCATTGTTTTGATAAGTGTTGTGTGGGTGAACCTATGCTAATGTACCGCCCCTTCCTAGGACTAATACATACTTGTGATTATACCCTTGCAAGCATCCGCAACTACAAGAAAGTAATTAAGATAAATCAACTACGCCTTAAACTCGAGATCCCGCGATCCCTCTGCATCGATATACCAACGGGGTTTAGGTTTCATCACTCAGGCACTTGCAAAGCAGTACAAGATGCATTCCCCTAGGCCCATAAATGGTGAAGTGTCGTGTAGTCGACGTTCACACGACACCACTAGAAGAATGACACCAACTTAAATATCATAACATTGAATATTACTCAACCATAGTTCACTACTAACATTTAGACTTCACCCATGTCCTCAAGAACTAAACGAACTACTCACGAGACATCATATGGAACATGATCAGAGGTGATATGATGATGAATAACAATCTGAACATAAACCTTGGTTCAATGGTTTCACAATAGCATCAATAACAAGTAGAAATCAATACCGGGAGAGTTTCCCTATCAAACAATCAAGATCAAACCCAAATTGCTACAGCGGTGACGATGTCCAGCGGTGGAGATGGCGGTGATGATGGTGGAGATGATGATGATGGTGATGGAGATGATGTCCAGCTCGATGGCGGTGACGATGGCGTCGATTCCCCCTCCCAGGAGGAATTTCCCCGGCGGATTCCGCATGGAGAGCTCTTTCTCTCCGGTGTTCTCCGCCCAGGCGGCTGTAACCTTCGTGAGGATTCCTCCGTGGCTTAGGTCTTCGGGAGAAGGTTTCGAAGAAAAGGAGGCGAAAGGAGTTGTGGGGCCCCACACCACATGGGGGCGCGCTGTGCCATGGGCGCGCCGCCCTGGGCCACCTTGGGTCCAGTGGCTCCCTTCCGGCTTCCTTCGTCATCTGGAAAATAGGATTTTGGTAATTTCCTTCAAGTTGATCTTCCGAAATATTGCATCTGACGGTGCTTTTTCCAGTTCCACAGCTCAGGTGCTCGATCTCCAAATAATCATGAAACATGCAAAATAGATGAAATATCATAAGTATTGTGTCCCAATATGAAATATATCAATGAATAACAACAAATTATGATATAAAATAATGATGCAAATTGGACGTATCAACTCCCCCCAAGCTTAGACTTCGCTTGTCCCCAAGCGAAACTGAACTCAGTAAACAGTCCACATGTTTATGGAGTGAAGAGTCGATAAATAAAATACGGACAAGAAGCATCATATTCATTCACACAAGATATCATAGTAAACAACTTCCTCATCTAACTCAACTTGCAACAAGTATAAGGTAATCACAAATAAAGGTGCATAAGAAATCATAATTGGTGATGGCAAACTTTGTTCTTGGTCGGAGAACTTAACGGATTGTACTTATCTATTGAGCAGCGCTCTCATATTAAAGCTTATGGTAAACTTGCATACTCAATCATATTAATCATTGATGACTTTCAAAGCTATATTCATTCAGGTAAAACTTGTACTAAACAAGAAAGAGTAAAGACATGATGAAGCAAATCACAATATAATAGTTTGATCACAACAACTCAAATGCTTGCTTGAGATGGAAATAGGTTTCTTGACTCAACATAAAGTAAAAGACAGGCCCTTCGCGAGAGGAGGCAGGGATTAAATCATGTGCTAGAGCTTTTTCGTTTTGAAATCATATAAAGAGAATAAAAGTAAAGTTTTGAGAGGTGTTTGTCGTTGTCAACGACTGGTAGCGAGTACTCTAACCCCTTGCCAAAAGACCTCCAAAGAGCGGCTCCCATGAAGGACGTTATCTCTACCGGCAAGGTAGATCATCCCTCTTCTCTTTTGTTTACACATGTACTTTAGTTTATTTAAGGATGACACTCCCCCAACCTTTGCTTACACAAGCCATGGCTAACGAATCCTCGGGTGCCTTCCAACATCATGGAGGAGTGTCTATTGCAAAATTAAGTTGCTTGATGAATCAGGGCAAAACATGTGAAGAGAATTATTAATGAAAGTTGATTAATTGGGGCTGGGAACCCCGTTGCCAGCTCTTATTGCAAAATTATAGGATAAGTGGATGAAGCCACTAGTCCATTAGTGGAGGCTGCCTAACAAGATGAAAGATAAAACACCACATACTTCCTCATGAGCTATAAAACATTGACACAAATAAAGAGTAATAAATTTTGAATTATTTAAAGGTAGCACATGAAGTATTTACTTGGAATGGCGAAATACCATGCGGTAGGTAGATATGGTGGACACAAATGGCATAGGTTTGGGTTCAGGTTTGGATGCACGAGAAGTATTCCCTCTCAGTAAAGTCTTTATTAGCAAGGTTAAATAGCAAGCATAGGAGTTGAGGGAAACAAACAAACATACATGTGATAGAAACAATCATGCATCTTACTTG
Organism: Lolium multiflorum; assembly: GCA_030979885.1. NCBI lineage: Eukaryota > Viridiplantae > Streptophyta > Magnoliopsida > Poales > Poaceae > Lolium > Lolium multiflorum. The sequence goes on along the minus strand of JAUUTY010000620.1, from coordinate 11,325 downwards.
TAAGCACAAACAGTTTTAACTTTAGAATACTAAGCTAAGAACTGATAAGAAAGATAATAATATCTTCTACATGTATTTCCTCTATTCTTCTTGAACTCAAAGTGTTGTTGCTATTGACCATTGCTAAGTTTGCCAAAACCAAATAGATTTACTTAATGCTCCCAAAGTGGTACCAATACTAAAATCAAGATCAATCATATAGTAGAAGATTGCAAACTAAAATAAGTGTGCAATATGTAAATGATAAGACTTCTCATTAATATTCCATAACGATAACTCACACCAAGGGATACATAGACAAACTAAAGGAGAGATACTTCCACACCGCAACCTATCTTATACGATAACTTCCCTACTCATGATATGACACTATTTGATAGTAAAAAGTAAAAAGTAGTGATAATGTGATACCGCGGCACTCCCCAAGCTTGGAACAAACCAAGGGGATGCCAATACCGATGATGGATTACTCCTTTGGCGATGGTGGTGATGAATCCCTCATGCGCTTCTTACAGATCTCCTTCTCGACTTCTCAGCTTGGCAAATCTGCACTAAGTCTCGAAGAGATTCATTGTTATCTGAAGTCGCGATGGCGAACCTGTGATGGGCATCAAGTAATATCCCAACATTCTACAGAGTCGGTAATTCTCCTCCCTGAGTATCTCCACTTCTCTTCTTAGAGCCGGTATTGACCACAAAACTCATCGGTGTCAGTAGAGCTTCTTCGGCCACAGGGAAAGAGTCGAGGTCAAGAGCAGGGGTAAGGTCCTGCAAGTTATGAGAGAAAGAACGTCGAGTATCATGATCCCACCAAGACTTACTCCCACGGCTTGTTGCTTTGACGACACCCTTTTCACTTCTTCCTTCGAAGGCCCTTTGCCCTTGTTGTCGGAGGCCATGGTGCTCCTAGATCGAAAATAGATCCTGGCACAGCTCGAAACAAAACACGTCGAGAAAACGATATACGGACCTCCGGGGTCCGGGGGATTATATAATAAAAAATTGAGAACAAACGGAAAGTACCGAGTCGAACAGTCGGAAAGGAGACGAGCGAGTGCTGCCACCCATAGGGCGGCGGCCCGGAGTGCCGCGCGCACGGTCATGGTGGCACGCGCCTATCGTTTTTCCCTTTCCGTTTTTGATCTCGTAATTTTATATTTTCCAAAAACAGCAAAAATATTGTTCGGAAGTAAATTGCGAACTTTTCATTACCAGTACTGTTACCTATTCAAAGTCGAGTTCATGATTTGTCAATTTGTCTTTTGATGAAAGCCTCCGTGTTTCCACTTGAATAATATCAACATCAACATTATAGGAATCACTTGAGATATAATGCTTGAGTCTTTGTCCATTCACCACTTAGTATTGCTTGGCTTAGAGAGAGCTAATTTTAATTGCTCTGAACGATACACCTCCTCAACAACATATGGTCCTTCCCATTTCGAGAGTAATTTCCCTGCAAAGAATCTGAGACGAGACCGATACAATAGGACTTTATCCCCAATATTAAACTCTCTTTTGATGATCCTTCTATCATGCCATTTCTTAACTTTTTCTTTAAAGAGTTTAGCATTTTCATAAGCTTCACTTCTCCATTCATCTAGAGAACTTAATTGTAGCAACCTCTTATTACCGGCAAGTTTAGGATCTTTATTTAATTCTCTAACAGCCCAATAAGCTTTGTGTTCTAGTTCTAAAGGTAAATGACAAGCTTTTTCGTAAACCATTTTATAAGGTGACATTCCCATGGGATTTTTATAAGCAGTTCTGTAAGCCCATAGTGCTTCTTTCAATTTACTAGCCCAATTCTTTCTAGATTTATTAACGGTCTTTCCCAAAATAGATTTAATCTCTCTATTTGATAATTCTACTTGACCACTAGTTTGAGGATGATAAGCAGAAGCAATTCTATGATTAATACCATACCTAGCAAGAGTTTTTCTAAAACCTCCATGAATAAAATGAGAACCTCCATCAGTCATAATATATCTAGGTACTCCAAATCTAGGAAAATAATATCTAAAAGCATTTTTAAAGAGGTCTCACCATCAACACTTTTTGTAGGTATGGCTTCCACCCATTTAGTAACATAATCAACAACAACAAGTATATGAGTGTTACCTTTTGAAGAGGGAAAAGGTCCCATGAAGTCAAATCCCCAACAATCAAACGGTTCAATAACAAGAGTATAATTCATAGGCATTTCATTGCATCTGGAGATATTACCAACCCTTTGACATTCATCACAAGATAAATAAACTTCCTTGCATCTTTGAAGAGAGTTGGCCAATAAAAACCTGATTGTAGAACCTTTTGCGCGGTTCTATCTCCGGCGTGATGTCCTCCATAAGCACTACCATGACATTTACTCAATATCTCTTGTTGTTCATATTGGGAACACACCTTCGCAGAATACCATCCACTCCTTCTTTATATAAGTGTGGGTCATCCCGAAATAATGCCTCAAGTCATAAAGAATTTCCTTCAATTTTGAAAAGGTTGGAGGCAAGTACTTGGAAACAATAAAGTTAACATAATCAACATACCAAGGACTATCTCGCGAGCTCACCTTTATTTACAGCCAATTGTTCATTTGGAAAACTATCATTAACAGGCAGGATCATAAGCAATATTTTCCAATCTAGACAAATTATCAACAACAGGATTATCAGCACCTTTCCTATCTACAATATGTAAATCAAATTCTTGCAAAAGAAGTACCCATCTAATAAGCCTTGGCTTAGCATCTTTCTTTGTCATAAGGTATCTAATTGCAGCATGATCAGTATGAATTGTAACTTTTGAATCAACAATATAGGATCTAAATTTATCACAAGCAAAGACTACAGCTAACAATTCTTTTTCGGTAGTAGCATAATTTCTTTGAGCAGCATCAAAAGTTTTACTAGCATAATGAATAACATTTAATTTTTATCTACTGCTGTCCAAGAGCAGCGCCTACTCAAAATCACTAGCATCACACATAATTTCAAAAGGTAAATTCCAATCGGGAGGTTCAACTATAGGAGCGGTTGTTAAGGCTTTCTTTAGAGTTTCAAAGCTTCTTACAATCATCATCAAAAACAAAAGGTACATCTTTTTGAAGAAGATTAGTAAGAGGCTTTGAAATCTTGGAGAAATCTTTAATAAATCTCCTATAAAACCCAGCATGACCAAGAACACTACGAATACCTTTAACATCCCTTGGATAGGGCATCTTCTCAATTGCTTCAACTTTAGCTCTATCAACTTCAATACCTCTCTCAGAAATTTTATGTCCCAATACAATTCCTTCATTAACCATAAAGTGGCATTTCTCCCAATTAAGAACAAGGTTAGTTTCTTCACATCTCTCAAAACTTTATCAAGGTTTCGCAAGCAACTATCAAAAGAATTCACATAGACGGAAAAATCATCCATGAATACTTCCACAATACTCTCACAAAAGCCATGAAAAATAGCAAACATGCATCTTTGAAAAGTAGCGAGAGCATTACATAAACCAAAGGCATACGCCTATAAGCATAAGTTCCATAGGGACAAGTAAAGGTGGTTTTCTCTTGATCTTTGGTTTTAACAGCAATTTGTGAAAACCCAGAATAACCATCAAGAAAGCAAAAATGAGTATTTTTAGACAATCTCTCTAGCATTTGATCAATAAATGGTAAGGGTAATGATATTTTTTAGTAACCTTATTAACTTTTCGATAATCAATGCACATTCTATACCCTACAACTACTCTTTGAGGTATGAGTTCATCATTATCATTAGGCACAACATTTCATTCCTCCTTTCTTAGGAACACAATGCACGGGACTAACCCATCTACTATCGGCAATAGGATATATAATACCAGATTTCAAAAAGTCGTAATACCTCATTTCTTACCACATCCTTCATCTTGGGAATTAGACGACGCTGAGTTCAACAACAGGCTTTGCATCATCTTCCATATTAATGGCGTGTTGGCAAATAGAGGGAGAAATCCCTTCAAGTCATCAAGAGTATAGCCAATAGCACCTCGGTGTTTCTTCAATATTTGCAATAATCTTTCTTCTTCAAACTCTGTAAGCTTAGAACTAATAATAACGGGATATATTTTCTTATCATCAATATGAGCATATTTAAGATTATCAGGCAAAGGCTTTAAATCAAAAACAGGATCTTCCTTTGGTGTGGTGTTACCCAAGATCTTCCACCGGTAAATCATGCTTGAGAATAGGTTGGCGAAGAAAAATCTCCTCAAGCTCATCTCTTTCTTTCCTAAAAACTTCACTCTCGCTATTCTCCAAATTTTGTTGCAAAGGATTGTTAGGAACAGAACAATAGATGCCACTGCTCCATTTTAAAATCATTACTAGGCAAATGACTTTATAAGGAGTTTTGGTAAATTTAGAAGTTAAACTCATAAGATTCACAAATTTAGTCAAAATTTTCTCTTTCTTGCAATCTATAATAGCTCCACAAGTATTTAAGGTCTACCAAAATGATAGGACAATAATCACTAGCAGCAGAACCAAGTACCAAAAAGTCGGCAGGATATTTAATCTTACCACATAGAACTTCCACATCTCGAACAATACCAATTGGAAAATAGTTTCTCTATTAGCCAAGCAGATAACCACATCAATATCTTCAAGTTCACAAGAATCAATTTTGTGCATAATCTCCGTGTAAAGCTCATAAGGTATAGCACTAACACTTGCACCAATATCACATAAACCATAATAGCAATGATCACCAATTCCAACAGATAGCAGGAACACTAGCTTGTTTGGGTTTATTAGGATGTGAAACAATATTAGAAAGCATCTTCACAGAAAATAATATGACCATCCTCCACATTTTCAGTCACAAGATCTTTAACTATTGCAACGCAGGTTCAACTTTTATTTGTTCTTCATGTTCTATAGGTTTCTTTTCACTTTTATGAACGCACTATTTATAACAGAGTACTCCTTCATTTTAGCAGGAAAATGAGTTTTTTCAATATAAGCTTCGGGAATAACATGATCAGCAATTTCAACTACAACACATTTATTAATAGATGAATCGATTTTATCTTTATACGGTTCATGATACTTATCAAAATTCTTCTTAGGCAATTCATAATGAGAGGCAAAAGCTTTATAAAGATTTGCGACAACGAGAATCAAGACCATATGTAGTACTCATATTACGAAATTCATCAGTATCCATAAAAGCTTCAATGCATTTATAATCATAAATTATACCTGATTTTCTATCCTTGTCGTTCTCCCAACCTTCAGTATTTTCTTGGATCCGATCAAGAAGGTCCCTTTTAAACTCTTCTTTATTGCGTGTAAATGATCCAGAACAACAAGTATCCGGAAGGTCTTGTCTTGAAAAGAAAGTCTTGCATAGAAATTATCAATAATAACATTACCGGGAAGCTCATGAATGGGGCATTTGAGCATTAAAGATTCAATCTCCCCCAAGCTTGGGCAATACTCTCTCCATCATGAGGCCAGAAATTATATATGCGGTTCCGATCTTTGTGAATTTCACTTGGAGGATAAAATTTGGAATAAAATAAAGGCACAATGTCCTCCAATCAAGAGAATCACCATTCTTCAATTTATACCAATGCGCCGCTTTACCAGATAGCGATATAGAGAATATTTTCTTTCTAACTTCATTCATAGCAATACACACATTTGAATAACCGCATAATTCATGCAAAAGCATTAAATGATCACAGGATGGACGGTTCCATCCCCTTCATAGTGATTATCCATAACACGTTCAATAATTTTCGTAGATATTTTATATGGTATTACTTCTTCACCTGGCGCCTCATACCGTTGCGGTAGTAGTAGATTCCCAAATAGAAATTGAAGAAGTCTCTCCATAATGACTTATACAGCAAATAAAATCAGCACAAAAGTAAAGGTTTTCCTTACCAATTCCACCTACCAATAGCGCTTCACCCCCGCAGAGCGAAGAATAGTCTTGATGACCCACAAGTATAGGGGTGTATGTAGTACTTCCGATAAATAAGAGTCAACAACGAGGAGCGAAGGTGTTGGTAGCCAGTTTCGATGAAGGATTCAGCAAATGCTCACAGACAAGTGAAGTTTGATGTAACAAATGAATAAAGTACAAGTAAGTAAAATGCGAGAGAAATAATTACAGCGAGTGGCCCAATCCTTTTTAGCACAAGGACAAGCCGGTTTGTTTACTTATAATGACCAAACGTTCTTGAGGACACACGGGATTTTAGTCTAGTTTTCGCTTCATACACTGATTAATCTTCATTGTTTCGATAAGTGTTGTGTGGGTGAACCTATGCTAATGTACCGCCCTTCCAGGACTAACATACTTGTGATTATACCCCTTGAAGCATCGCAACTACAAGAAAGTAATTAAGATAAATCTAACCACAGCCTCTGAGATCCTGCGATCCCTCCACATCGATATACTGACGGGGTTTAGGTTTGTCACTCAAGCAACCGCAATTGGCAAACGAGTACAAGATGCATTCCCCTAGGCCCATAAATGGTGAAGTGTCGTGTAGTCGCGCTTACAGACACCACTAGAAGAATGACACCACAACTTAAATATCATAACATTGAATATTACCAACCATAGTTCACTACTAACATTTAGACTTCACCCATGTCCTCAGAACTAAACGAACTACTCACGAGACATCATATGGAACATGATCGGAGGTGATATGATGATGAATAACAATCTGAACATAAACCTTGGTTCAATGGTTTCACTCAATAGCATTAATAACAAGTAGAATCAATACGGGAAGTTTCCCCTATCAAACAATCAAGATCAAACCAATTGCTACAGCGGTGACGATGTCCAGCGGTGAGATGGCGGTGATGATGGTGGAGATGATGATGATGGTGATGGAGATGATGTCCAGCTCGATGGCGGTGACGATGGCGTCGATTTCCCCCTCAGGGAGGAATTTCCCGCAGATTCTCAGCAGGAGAGCTCTTTTCTCTCTGGTGTTCCAGCCCAGAGGGGACTGAACCATCGTGAGGATTCTCACGTTGGCTTAGGTCTTGAGTTGAAGGTTTCAGAAAGGAGGCGAAAGGAGTTGTGGGGCACCACATGGTGGCGACAGGAGCCATGGGCGCGCCGCCTATGTGTGGGCCCACCTTTAGTAGCTCCCCTTCTGGCTTCCTTCATTCATCCGGAAAAATAGGATTTTTGGTAATTTCCTTCCATTGATTGATCTTAGAAATATTGCATCTGCGGTGCTTTTTCAGTGAGATCCACGGCTCGGTCTTTCATCTCCAAATAATCATGAAACATGCAAAATAGATGAAATATCATAAGTATTGTGTCCCAATATGAAATATATCAATGAATAGCAATTATGATATAAAATAATGATGCAAATTGGACGTATCAACTCCCCCAAGCTTAGACTTCGCTTGTCCCAAGCAAACTGAAATAAACAGGTCCACATGTTTATGGAGTGAAGAGTCGATAAATAAAATACGGACAAGAAGCATCATATTCATTCACACAAGATATCATAGAACAACTTCCTCATTAACTCAACTTGAACAAGTATAAGGTAATCACAAATAAAGGTGCATAAGAAATCATAATTGGTGATGGCAAACTTTGTTCTTGGTCGGAGAACTTTTAACAGATTATACTTATCTATTGAGCGGCGCTCATATTAAAGCTTATGGTAAACTTGCATACTCAATCATATTAATCATTGATGACTTTCAAAGCTATATTCATTCAGGTAAAACTTGTACTAAACAGAAAGAGTAAAGACATGATGAAGCAAATCACAATATAATAGTTTGATCACAACAACTCAAATGCTTGCTTGAGATGGAGGAAATAGGTTTACTTGACTCAACATAAAGTAAAAAGACGACCCTTCAGGAAGCGGGGATTAAATCATGTGCTAGAGCTTTTCGGTTTTGAAATCATATAAAGAGAATAAAAGTAAAGTTTTTGAGGTGTTTGTCGTTGTCAACGGATGGTACTAACCCCCTTGCCAAACGGACCTCAAAGACGGCTCCCATGAAGGGCGTTATCTCTGACAGGTAGATCATCCTCTTCTCTTTGTTTACACATGTACTTTAGTTTATTTAAGGATGACACTCCCCCAACCTTTGCTTACACAAGCCATGGCTAGCAGAATCCTCGGGTGCCTTCCAACAATCTCATACCATGGAGGGTGTCTATTGCAAAATTAAGTTGCTTACTGATGAATCGGAGCAAAACATGTGAAGAGAATTATTAATGAAAGTTGATTAATTGGGTTGGAATTGCCAACTCTTATTGCAAAATTATAGGATAAGTGGATGAAGCCACTAGTCCATTAGTGGAGGCTGCCTAACAAGATTGAAGATAAAACACCACATACTTCCTCATGAGCTATAAAACATTGACACAAATAAAGAGTAATAAATTTTGAATTATTTAAAGGTAGCACATGAAGTATTTACTTGGAATGGCAGAAAATACCATGCAGTAGGTAGATATGGTGGACACAAATGGCATAGGTTTGGGTTCAGGTTTGGATGCACGAAGTATCCCTCTCAGTAGAGGTCTTTGGCTAGCAAGGTTAAATAGCAAGCATAGGAGTTGAGGAAAAAACAAACATACATGTGATAGAAACAATCATGCATCTTACTTGTAAGCACAAACGTTTTAACTTTAGAATACTAAACTAAGACTGATAAGAAAGATAATAATATCTTCTACATGTATTTCCTCTATTCTTCTTGAACTCAAAGTGTTGTTGCTATTGACCATTGCTAAGTTTGCCAAAACCAAATAGATTTACTTAATGCTCCCAAAGTGGTACCAATACTAAAATCAAGATCAATCATATAGTAAGTTGCAAACTAAAATAAAGTGTGCAATATGTAAATGATAAGACTTCTCATTAATATTCCATAACGATAACTCACCAAGGAATACATAGACAAACTAAAAGAGATACTTCCTGCGCAACCTATCTTATACGATAACTTCCCTACTCATGATATGACACTATTTGATAGTAAAAAGTAAAAAGTAGTGATAATGTGATACCGCGGCACTCCCCCAAGCTTGGAACAAACCAAGGGGATGCCAATACCGATGATGGATTACTCCTTTGGCGATGGTGGTGATGAATCCCTCATGCGCTTCTTACAGATCTCCTTCAGCTTCAGCTTCTCAGCTTGGCAAATCTGCACTAAGTCTCGAAGAGATTCATTGTTATCTGAAGTCGGCGATGGCAAACCTGTGATGGGCATCAAGTAATATCCCAGCATTCTACGGAGTCGGTAATTCTTCCTGGAGTATCTTCACTTCTCTTCTTAGAGCCCGGTATTGACAAAACTCATCGGTGGTCAGGTAGAGCTTCTTCGACCCACGAGGAAGAGTCGAGTCAGAGCAGGGGGTAAAGGTCACGCAAGTTATGAGAGAAAGAACGTCGGGTATCAGCAGATCCCACCAAGACTTGCTTACTCCCCACGGCTTGTTGCTCTTGTTTTGATGTCACCCTTTTCACTTCTTCCTTCGAAGTCCTTTTGCCCTTGTTGTCGGAGGCCATGGTGCTCCTAGATCGAAAATATATCTGGCAGAAACGACTCGAAACAAAACACGTCGAGAAAGCGATATACTGCAGGGGTTCGGGGGATTATATAATAAAAAATTTCAGAACAAACCGGAAAGTACCAGGTCGAACCCGAGTCGGAAAGGGGAACGGCGAGGGTGCCACCATAAGAGGCTGCGGGCCCGAGGCCAGGCCGTCTTGACCTGTGTTGGCACGCCCTCGTCGTCTTTTCCACTCCGTTCCGATCTAAGTAATTTTATATTTTCAATAACAACAAAAATATTGTTCGGAAAGTAAAATACTGCGAACTTTTCATTACCAGTCCTGTTACCTATTCAAAGTCGGTTACGGCGGATTTGTCAATTTGTCTTTTGATGAAAGCCTCGGTGTTTCCACTTGAATAATATCAACATCAACATTATAGGAATCACACGAGATATAATGCTTGAGTCTTTGTCCATTCACTTACGTAGCATTGCCTTGGAGAGAGCTAATTTTAATTGCTCTGAACGATTTCCTCGACAACATATGGTCCTTCCATTTGATGGCTGCAAAGAATGCGAGGCAGGAGGCAGATACAATAGGACTTATCTGATATTAAACTCTCTTTTGATGATCCTTCTATCATGCATTTCTTAACTTTTTCTTTAAAGGGTTTAGCATTTTCAAAAGCTTCACTTCTCCATTCATCTAGAGAACTTAATTGTAGCAACCTCTGTACACTAGTTTTGGATCTTTATTTAATTCTCTAAGAGCCCAATAAGCTTTGTGCTCTAGTTCTAAAGGTAAATGACCAGCTTTCCATAGACCATTTTATAAGGTGACATTCCCATGGGATTTTTACAAGCAGTTCTAAACCCATAGTGCTTCTTTCAATTTACTAGCCCAATTCTTTCTAGATTTATTAACGATCTTTCCAAGAAAGATTTAATCTCTCTATTTGATAATTCTACTTGACCACTAGTTTGAGGTGATAAGCAGAAGCAATTCTATGATTAATACCATACTTAGCAAGAGTTTTCTAAAACCTCCATGAATAAAATGAGAACCTCCATCAGTCATAATATATCTAGGTACTCCAAATCTAGGAAAAATAATATCTAAAAGCATTTTTAAGGAGGTCTCACCATCAACACTTTTTGTAGGTATGGCTTCCACCCATTTAGTAACATAATCCACAGCAACAAGTATATGAGTGTTACCTTTTGAAGAGGGAAAAGGTCCCATGAAGTCAAATCCCCAACAATCAAATGGTTCAATAACAGGAGTATAATTCATAGGCATTTCATTGCGTCTGGAGATATTACCAACCCTTTGACATTCATCACAAGATAAAATAACCTTCCTTGCATCTTTGAAGAGAGTTGGCCAATAAAAACCTGATTGTAGAACCTTTTGCGCGGTTCTTTCTCCGCCGTGATGTCCTCCATAAGCACTACCATGACATTTACTCAATATCTCTTGTTGTTCATATTCGGAACACATCTTCGCATACATCCACTCCTTTATATAGTGTGGGTCATCCAGAAATAATGCACCTCAAGTCATAAAAATTTCCTCCTCTGTGTGAAAGGTTGGAGCAGGAGTACTTGGAAACAATAAAGTTAGCATAAATCAGCATACAAGGACTATCTCGCAGGCTCACCTTTATTACAGCCAATTGTTCATTTGGAAAACTATCACTCAGGAACGGGATCATAAGCAATATTTTCCAATCTAGACAAATTATCGACATGATTACATCAAGGCACCTTTCCTATCTA